>CAMKVN010000184.1:0-36904 GCA_946474995.1 Funneliformis geosporum
TTTACTTCATATGCTAAATATGATTTTTTTAGTAAAATAAGTTCAGATTTAACTTTAACTCATAAAAACTTTTTTTTAGATTTCCCCCCTTACTATTGACAAGCTCCCATATATTAAAAGGAGGTTAAGAATATCAATTAATATTAAAGTCATCACTAATATTACTAATATACATTATTTAAATTAATAATAGTAATACCAAATCTAAAGATTATATTAATTATAAATTTTTAAATAATA
Organism: Funneliformis geosporum; assembly: GCA_946474995.1. Taxonomy (NCBI): domain Eukaryota; kingdom Fungi; phylum Glomeromycota; class Glomeromycetes; order Glomerales; family Glomeraceae; genus Funneliformis; species Funneliformis geosporum. The sequence continues at coordinate 241 of CAMKVN010000184.1, forward strand.
AAGTTTTATCAAGTTTAATTAATATTAATAATATATTACAAATAAAAAATACTAAAATTAAATTACTCTAATCTAAATAGACCGTTTGTATCGGTATAACATAAAATGTTATTTTTAATTTAAACTAACTAATATTTAATTCCTTAAGCAAATTAAAGAATTGATTGTATTTAAATGTCATAATTAAGATGAAAGATAATATAAAAATCAAATCTTATTCGACGACGTTAAGAAATACCGTACAGTTTTTAAATTTTATTAAAAAAAAAATATATAATATATATATATATATTGTATATATAAAATTTAGTATATCTGTAGTAAAAAAAAAAATTGTGTAATGTTCCTAAACAGGGAAGAATTTATTTTTATTAAAGGTGAAAAAAATTTTTTGGCGAATTGTTTGATCGCCATTGTGATATTGATAACAAAAAAAGATTCACACGAAAAAGGTGGTAACCTACCCCAGGTTATCTTGACCCATGTATAAATAAAAAAATTTTAAAGTACCCATCACATATTATTTCAATAATTGGGTCTAATATAATGAACAAGAACAAATCATGATTTTCATGTTTCATGGAACTTTTGCAAATTTTTAATTCAGGATTTCTGGACGAGATTCAAAACATTTGAATTTTTTAATTATAACTGCGAAATTTCAGAAGCATAACTTTACTTAATTCTACTCAAGGTTACTTGATTAAAATAGATATAGTTTTTTAATTAAGTTTTATTAAAAAAAGTGAAAAGGGAGAAAAATTCGGATTTTTTATAAAGGTTTATCTTTTTTTCCATTCCCTGTTTATAAAGTAAAAATGTTCATTTCAAAACAAAAAAAAAAAACTTAATGTGTAAATCTTAAAAAAAATAAGAGTATTTCCGTCATAAAATAAAAATCTTAATTATCTAAATAGTCTAAACTTTCTACAATTTTTTTTTTTAACTTAAGACATTTCTTTAAAAAATCTATATATATATATATATAAGAATAAAAACGTGAAAAAAAATTTTTTTGATTTTTTTTCTTCGTCCTAAACCTTTACATTCTCCATTTCGATAAAAATGCTCTCCTTAAAACTTAAAGGTTATTATTGCTATTATTATTCTCATTTGAATCACCATCTGTTTTAACAATTTTGGAATATTTTTGAATGGCATTTCGGGTGAATAGGCTCGACATAGACATGGTAATCGATTTATAATTATTACCAAATTCCAATTTAAAAATCATATTAGGAAATACTTTTTCTAAATATTTTTTAATATCTTCATAAAAATGATTAACAATACAATAACCATTTAAACTAAATTCAATCAATTTAGCGCCATTACCGCCATGATTACTACAACGTCCGGGACAATTATGTGCACCTGCAGCCGAGCAGTTTGAACATACTTGTGGTGGTTTTATCAAAATGCACTCCAATAGGGAGCCATCGCGAAAGAAAGTAATCGAAATACGATCAATTAATTTTGCGATGGCGGTACACAACAAGTCTTCGATGGAATAAGCAAATTCATCTAACAAAGCACCACCAGTTTCTTGCGCTATTGTCAAGGGGGAAGTAAATGGGATGCCGAAATAAGAGAATTCTTGTTCTAATTCGGGCAAAGAAACATAAGGAGGGAATATTGGAGGAGCCGACTTGGAATTAGAATGAGAGCAACAATGACGATGATGATGTAACACGTGATAATGATTATTTGAGGTGGTAGGTTTATCTGATGTGGTGGGGGAAATAGGAGGAGTCGAGTTATTAGTTAAGTTATTATTTATTATAACTCCTTTTGAAATGATTCCGTTATTAGATCCATTAACACCATTAGAGGTAGACGATAAAATTCCGTTCGTTGTCAAAGATAAAGCTGCCAAAGCAGCACCAGTAGGCACGGTAGCATTGTTTAAATCGGTATGAGTACTAATACTAGTATTGTTGTTATTAGAAGTCGAACTAGTAGAAGAAACGGTCGTTGTGGAAGAATTTGAACTTTTTAACGAAGCAGAATTCCCAATAGGTAATTCAAAAGAAGGACGCCAAACTATATTGCCGGTACGATAATATTCCATTACATAATGAAAAATGTATCCGTTTCTATCAATAAAATATTCATTTCCATTCGTTGGATGTAGCATTGCTCGATTACGTGGGTGAAACATTGTACCCAAGAGAGTCTTTGGGTAGGCCGTTAACGTAGAACGATAAGTTTCATACTGAAAAGTCCAAAAGAGAAAAGATTCACCGAGGAGAAGAGAGGGTTAATAGGTTGACTTTGAAGGGGATAAGGTTAGGTTAAAGAAAGGAGAGGAATTTTTTTTATCTTACCTTAATACCACCCACATTAAGAATGATCCGTTCATCAATGAATTGGTCAAGTTCGGAAATCGGGCCGTTAACGGATTCATACTTTGCACCTTCCTTTCTTGATTCATGCACCGTTTTTTGTTTATTCTTTTCTCCCATGTCTATATACTACAGTTTTTTTTTTGTGTTATATGTGCGTATATATAAAAAAGAAAAAAAAAATCTACAAAAACAAAAAAAATTAAGTACAAAAAAAAAAATAATAATAAAAATAAAATAAAAACAAAAAGAAAAGAAAAACAAAACAAAATAAATCTACAAATTATATTCCCCCAAAAAATACCAAACCTATTATATATATGTAAATGATAAAATAACTCTAAGGATAAAATTTGTCTATAATAATAATAATGTGTGTATAATAAATATATAATAATAAAAAAAAATAAAATAAAAATAAAAATGTGATAAAAATATTTAAAGAGAAGGGAAAATCGTATGAAAAAAACAAGCGCTTTTAAATGTAATTTTTAGTTTCTTTTGAAAAAAAAAAAAAAAAAATTATACATATATATTTTTTTTTTCCTATTTCAATTAATAATAATTGTTTTTATTATTTAATTAGTTTCCGATTTAATTAATCTATGTACCAATAGTTTAGTTTATCAGAGAAAATAAATAAATAAAACGTGTTTAAACTTGTTTAATTAATGTTTGTGTAAATCACATTTCCGTTTTAATGTGACACTCTATTAACCTTAATGTAGTTTAGAAATCATATATTCGGTAAACAAAAAAGAGCTAGATGGACTTGCGTAAAATTGAAATAGTTTTTGCAAGGAGAAAAATAAAAAGGTGCTTATGTCATTTCATGGTTAGTTCTCGTAGAACTACTGATTTTGTGATTTTCAGTTCAAACCTTGTAAACAAAGCGTCAACCGATTTCATTTTAATTGGTTCATTCCTGACGATTTGTTGGCGGTTATAAACAAAACAAGGTGCATCCTTTGATAAAAATGATAAATTCTTGTTTAACTTCAAAGGTAAGGAACCAGGATTAAATCAACAGGTGAATCATCGTTTTACAAGATCGATAAATAGAATAAAAAGATGTGGTTCATTTTTCACTCTTTCATGCATTACTTCATTAGTAATTCATTCACCCATTAAGAAGTGGAGGAACACCCGAATATACAATTTAATACCTTATCATTATAAATTTCTTTTTATTTTTTTTTTTTTGATGATTTTCAATATTTACCAATCACTACCAAAAACCTGGATTTTAATCTAAAAGATTTAATTGGTTCTCCTATTAAACATATCAATGATCGGAAATCGCAAGTTCACTTTTTAAAAGATTAGGTTTATTACATTATTTATACATTAAAAAGTTATCATAGATGTTTAATCATGTGGATTTTATGTTACATGGAAAGCTCTTATCTTGAAAAAAAAAAATTCTATAACTATCGCTCGACCTTATAAACAAATATATATATATATATGTATATCGTGTTACCAAATATTTTTCATTTCGGAATTCAACTTTCCGAATATATTAGATGAAGGAAAAAAATAAATTATTTGAAGTTCGAAACATCTCGGCAAAAAGGCCCGAACCGGTTCTTTTTATTATCCTTTCATTAACAAAGATTCGAATGACATTTCGAAGAAAAAGATAAATTTCTTTTTTCTTTCTTTCTTTTATTTTCCTGTAAATTTATGTATAATGCACGATAAAATGTTAAAATTTCATGTATTTGTTTTTTTTGTGTTATTAAAACATTCGATGAATGATAACCACGTTAGATTACGTATTAAACCTTAAATTCCAACTACATAACATTTTCGAAATTCAAGTTCCACAGCAACAAAAAGACCCTGTTACACGGACACCGCATTTATGCATGTGATTTATTTGATTTCCATTAAACCGATTAAATTAATTATGTACTCGGGGATGAGTTCGGACATGCTTTTCGAATGTATACCGTGGAACGATTCTTTTTTTAATTGCAACCCTTTTTTTTGTTCAAATTTTACGACAAATCCATCCAAGGAATTTCGAATTGCCAGTATTTTTTTTTTTTTTTTTTTTTTTTTTTGAAAAAATCGGATCCAAAATTATTTTCATCGAGAAAATTTGAAAATAAAATAGTAATTTTTAATTATTCCAATCACGTTAATTTTTTTTAAGAATTTCTTGGCCAAAAAGAAAAACTTAACAGTTACATAATTTAGAAAAATTATAAATTTTAAAGTATTCCGGGTGAATGAAGTTGAACAGAGTTTTCTATTTCCAATTTTCCATCATATACTTCCAACTTATTAGTCCACTTAACGTACAAAAACATTTTAACAAAAGAACAATAATCCCCTCAATATTTCCCAATATTTAAATTAAATTTGACACGTAAACTCCTCTCTTTTCCAACTATCCCACATCTTTAAGGAAAAAAAAATCGAAATCAACTTTGGATTCTTGAGAATCTAAAAAGAAATATCAACGGATTAGGTTTTAAAAAAAAATTATAAAAATTTTAAAAAATATTTTCACAATAAACTTACGACTTATTCCCATAAAGAACAAAGATAAAAATATTTTCCGAAACAAAAGGTTTTTTTTTTGAGTGAACCTTTTTGTTATTTAAAACAAATTATAATTTATTTAATATGTATGATGAAAATAAATTTGTTTTTAATCCTTTATTTTTTATTTTTATCTTTATTTTTATTTAGAAAGAAAAAGAAGTGAGATTAGTAATGTTTAATAATTAAAATCATCATTCTTCAACATTAATATTTAATCTTACCAAAGAGAAGGAAAAAAAAGAATACGATATTAATCTTTAAGTAGTTAAAATCAGTCAAACACGTTCTGAATGTTCAACATTAACTCAAAGATGATATCTTTTGACTCTTGTGGGGCAGGAAGGGCCCGCACAATCGTCGCAAGGATGGCGGGAACAAGAACCACCAAGATGAAGCTTGAAAATTACTGTTTTTGGGTGGTGAAGAAAAAATGTCTAAATTTGTGATTTCATGGAATTTATAATTTTTTTTTTCTGTCGGATTTTTTTATGGAACCTTTTTTTTTCATTCTCATTTTTCTAAGCCTGCGCCTCATTATTTTTATTAGAAGCCTCATTAACCCAGAAAATGATTTAAGTTGAACTTTTTTTTTTATATTACCCTCCTATCAAAAAGAGTTGGCTTGTAAGTTACAAATTTGGACGTTGATTTGTTTGATTTATTTGGCTGAGACTTGGTGATACGATAACAAGGAAAACAAAAGTCTTGATTTGGTCCCGATCAACTTTATCATTTGGGCTTACCTTGACTTGAAAGAAAATATAAAATGGATAAATGAAATTAGAATGAGGCTTTGAAAATTTTTCGAAGGCTGTGGAAAGAAAACCCAACAGATCATTCCACGTTTATTTTTTATGAGGGATTTTTTTAGATTTATTGGCTGAGATATTAATATAATCAAGATTCATGCTATTTATGGCTTAGTCAATGGCTGAGACGATTCGCTAAAAGGAAATCGAATAATTTTTTTTTTCTTTTAGAAGATTTCATGGTTGTTCTTGAAGGCTTATAAAAAAAAAAAAATATCTATTGAATTAATAAACCCTTTGGCTGGTGTAAAAAAAAGGAAATTGTCATTGAAATATGGCTAGGATGGGGCGTGACAAGGCTGGTGGAATATGGCTGAGACCTTTTTTTTTAAAAGGCAACAAAGAAAAAATAAGAAATAAGGAAATCAATTTTTTTTTTAAATTAATTTCCAAAAAAAAAAAAAAAAGAAAAAAAATTTTTTTTTTTGAGGCTTGGTATGATCTTTTTTAAAATATAAAAATAAATAAATAAACAAAATTTGAAACGTGATTGAAAATCTATCACCAAAATTGTAAGGGGTTTCAGGGCTTGGAAGCCGTGGCGAAGTCGATAGAAAAAAAAAAGCGAGAAAAAGGATCTATATTTTTTCACCAAAAAAAAAGTCCGTTCCGTTTAATATAACCGACGTTGGTAAAGATCTGAAATTGTCAACAAATAAATCAAGTTTTGTTCATATCGGACCTTTACTCCTCATAATGTAATAATCCGTTAAACGGCTATTTACTTTAACACTCAAAGCCGCTTATGTAAAAAGAAAAAAAAGGCTTAGTCGTGATTGAACATAGCTGTTATGACATTTCCGAAGTAAAAAGCGAATTCAGGAGGTGAATAACTGAATATTAATTAAGCGAAAGAGGCTTAGGGACAATGAATTATTATTCATCGTCTCAACGAGTTTCATACAATTCATTTTTTTTAAAAGAAATGCCCGTGAAGAACTCGCTCAGCCCGGTATGACAAGCCATCAAATGATGCACGTCAAACATTTCAAAGCCAATCGAATATTTAAAATCTCCCGTGAACAAAAAGATATACACATTTTCTACATACTTAATTTCGTTTTTTTCGTGGTTAAGGTTTGATTTTCTTGGTGGCTTTAAACTTTTTTCTCCCCTCAAATTGCGTGTGATCGACAATCTTTAAGTGAGGCGCAGTTATGAATGAATGCCTTAAAATGGTATATCAATGTTAAATAAAACACAAGTTTAAGGGTAACTCTCATTTCAGAGATCACGTTTGAATATATGAAATGTACAATCTTTATATGGAAAACAAAATTCTCACGCAAAATCGATGCAATTATTAGATTTAATAATTAAAAGTGTCTAACTATAAGCATATACTTGATCAAAGAAGAGAAAAAAAAACGGGAAAAACTTATTCCTCAACCGGGATTACATGTAGAGAGATTTCACTTGCGAATTGAGCAGACATCAAAACTATTTTAGGGATAAACTGATAGTTATTTATCCGAAGTCTTCCCGTCTCTACGGAAAAAAAAAATTGCAAAATTTCTGCGCCTCAGATGCGCGTCAAGCTTAAAATTTCATAAAGTAAATTTGTATATTTTGCTATTATTAGAATTTTCAATTTCTTTTTCAAAAGCATAGCCAACGTTTTTTTTACAAAAAAAAAATATCTTTTGATCTAAATAATTACTCGAAGCCTTTGGGAAGCCTTTGGAAAGAGCAAGCCATCACTTAAGACCTTTTCATTCCAGCAAGATTATTTAGTGCTTGCATTATTCAACTGGAAATGATATCTTTGAACCGGTACTTTGTCAAAGCCCATGTTAGAATTGCAATTATAATTTTTTTCGGTCCATGGTTTGGCCAAATTGATTTTTATAAATTACTTTCTCGGACAATCTTGTTTCGATTTATTTTGATTACTCCAAATTTCGACAAACTGAAACATGTCTAATATTTAATTGTTACTACTAAGATCATAAGTTTTTACACGTGCTTCAATCCTGTCTATACATTCAAATATATTCACACCTGAAAATTGATCCATATTTACGAATGAATTTTCTCTGGAATAGTTTTGATAGGAACATGTTTGATTTGAAATATACAGTATAAATAGTTTTTACTGGAAGGTTTTCAAGTAAGAAAAAAAAGATAAAGACAAAAGCATTAAAGAGTAATTACAAATCAATCTCTAGAATAATGTGCAATTGTTTTATTCTGGAAAGAGTCCAGAATGTTCTGTATTTGAGTCAGCACTTTGATTAATTCCAAGTAAATTTGTGACAAGATCAAAATAATCCATCCAATCGCCCTATATAAAAAAAAAAAAGAATTACCAGAAAAACGTGAAGACATATGGAAAAACATGCGGAACATGGCTGACACATGTCAGAAAAGATTTATGTTTCAACACGTACATTTGTTATTTTTTTCCCTTGTGATAAATTGTTTAGAAAAAATAATTACATTCTTTTTTCTTTCATAATTTTTAGAATGTACTTTTCTCCTCGAATGAATTTCATATAACAAGAAAATTTAAGTAATTTTTATTTATTTTTATTCTGATCCGACATTATTCATCTGAAATCAATTAATTCATTTATGAAAGAGCGTTTTTGCATTGTGAAATTAAAGGAACTTATGATACACGTGTAATATCACATGACATTATATAATCACGCGTAAATTCCAATCTGATTCGCGTGTTTATTAACTTATTTAGAAATTTGATTGATCATCAAACTTGCTTTTTTCCTTCACAAAAAGGTTCTCTGTTTGTCATGACCGACGGTCATTGGACTTCTGTAACGAACTCTCGACATGGAAATTCTCATAATAATTCATCACTTGGAACTCGAGGAGGAAGAACAAGACTAGCATATCAAACAAACGTTCATAATGGAAATACGACTCCACCTACCAATAAAACTTCTAATGAATTGAACAAAAATTCTCGATATAATAAAAATAACGTAAATTATAACGCATACAAATTTCCGCCAAATGTTGATTATGAACAAGAATTTGATTTATCACATGACGAAAATGAAAATGATTCTTCCGATGATTCTTCAGGACAAGGAATTTTATCATTGAAACCTTTTTATATTGAGCTTTCAATTAAATGTCCCTTTGAAAATTGTCGGAATGAATTATTGTGCGATAGTACAAAACTCATTGAACATTTAAATGAATTACATAAATTACGTTTCGTTAATTTACATCATGTTTATTTAATCCTCGAAAGTTACTTGGACAGTTGGGCAAAAAGTATTAAAGATGATGGTGTTATTCGACAATTAGAAACCGAAATTGATAATGAGGGTAATAACATATTCTTATTATTTTCCAAACATTTATTCCTCTTAAAATTAAAACTTTTTTTTGATTAGGCAATAAAGTGTATGTGATTGACCCAGATCATTTGCCGGAGGATAAGATTCTACGAGAAAAACTTCATCTTGATAAATTGGTATTTATTGATTCAATCACCTTTTTTTTAATTAAAAATCTTAATTAAATTAAATTTAAATTTGCATTTATAGAATGAAGTTTTACAAATTCAAGCATATGAACGAAATAATGATGCTAAAATAGGACAAAAATGCTTATTTTGTAAAAATATTTGTGAAAACAGGTAAATGGTTGATTCTTTTCGATGTATTCTTTTTAATTTGTAAGGAAACAAAAGGGTGATCTAATCCTTATTTTGATCAATAGAGCGGTATTGTTTCGTCATATGTTTACCGAACATAACTTCAATATAGGATTGCCAGATAATCTTGTAAATGTCAACAAATTTTTAACAATTTTAGAAGATAAATTAAACGGGTGCGATTTTGTGCCATCTTATTTTAATTCATTTGAGAAAAATCATAAATGATTAAAAAAATTTTTTTATTCATAAAACAGTCTTCAATGTTTATACTGTGAAAAAATCTTTACTACACCAGCAGTTTTACGTAAACATATGCGTAAAAAGAAACATTTTAAAATTAATGCGAGAAATAAAATTTATGACAAATTTTATGTTATAAATTATTTGGAACCTGGAAAGAATTGGGAGACATTTGAAAATGAACTTTATGAATCTGACGAGGAACTTTACAGAGACGAGTAAATTGTTTATTTAAAAACTGTACCTTTAATCCTTTTTGCTTTTGTTAATTTTCATAAAAAAAAATAACACAAATCTTTATTTATAAAGTCCTTGGGATGATTGGAATGAAGAAGAATATCAACAAACCAAATGTATTTATTGTACAGATGTCTCATCAACCACAAAAGGATGTTTAAACCATATGATTATGCTACACAAGTTTGATTTATTGGAAATTAAAAATGATATGGGTAAAACATTTTGAAATATATATTTTACGTTTAATTACAATCTAAAGATAATTTTATTTATTATTATAATTTTTTTTAAGGACTTGATTTTTATCAAACAATTACTTTAATTAATTACCTTCGTTATAACGTTAAAAATCATACTTGTATGGCATGTTCAACAAAGTATGAAAATTCAAATGATTTGTTAGATCATATGAATGATGAAAATTGTTTACCAAAGTTCCATCATTAAACAATGAATTCTGGAAAGATCCAAAGTAATAACCTCATTTTTATTAATTTATAATAATCCAAAAAAATTAACTTCTAATAAATTTTTTTTTCTTTTTTTTAGATATCTTTTACCAGTTTTACAAGATGATCTATTATTAGTTGGGTTTGAAGAAGACAATGATGAGGATAAAGATGACGATTTACCATTACACATGCCTGACAATACTATTGTAGTACCTGAAGAACCTCCCGAAGTATTAGAAGAACAGTTTAAACATATATTGAAAATTAAATAAAAGGATTTAATATTAATATAGCAATAATGTGTATTTGATGGAAAATTATTAATTACTTGTACCAAATTAATTAGTGTAAATAATGTTGGCAATAATGCAATTTGCTTTTGTAATAGGATTAAATAGGAATAAATTACACGAACTTAATAATAAAACTTAAATTATTACTACTGTTATTACAAAAAGAAGTTCTAAATTTTGAAGATATTATAATAATATAATTTCTTTTAAGATTTTTTTATTCCATGATACTCATACAAGAATCCAGTAGCATACTTATCTTAATAGTTTAATACCCAAATTAATCATGATTCTATTATAGATTCATCCTGACTTGACTTTTTTGATTGTTTCAGCTCTTTTACTATGACCTTTGCATCTTCTTTTGACTAAGAAAAGTGATTAATAACATGATTACACGACCAAATTATTTAATAAATGATTAAAAGAAAAAGAATTAAAGGCATACCGATCCTCCAAATTCTGATAAAATATCAGCATGCTTCATGCATTCTTCTATTTCGCCTTTTTCCTTATAATAAGAAGCTAGGTACTTATGTCCATCTTTTCTTTCGTCCGCATCCTCATGTAACTACAAATTGTATAGCTCTGTTAGGCATCATCTCAATAAATCTTTCTTACAGAAAAACTTACATCATCTCGATCTAATAAACGAAGCCAAATGACCGCGGCTTTTTCGGGATCGTAATCTTCATATAATTTAGCCAATTTTGTCATAGCCTGAATTGTATTATTATCATCAATATCTTTTGATTCAAGCGCTCTACTGAATCCTTTAATGGCTTCCACATATAAACATTGTTGTTCATAGAGCGCCGCTAACCTTAACCACATTCTAGCATCATACGGTCTAATTATGAAAAGAAAAAAAAAACTTTATTTAATATTAAAAATATATTTATAAACGAAAAAATATAACTTACATCGTACCTTAATGCAGATGAACGTTGATAGTAATAAATTGCATAAAATGGCATATTCAATAACTCATAAATTTGCCCAAGCCCACACCACGCTCTATAATCTTTTGGATTTACTTCTAATAAAATGAACAATAAAAAGATGATGATTTGATTTGTTAGAAAAAAAGATATTTAAAGTTTTAAGTATAAAAAAGGAATTTATGAATTTCAAATTACCTACTGCTCTTTTATATGAAATTATGGCAGCGTGGGTGTTTTTGATTTCCACATATTCATGTCCCATTAATGTCCACGCAGATAAACAGGTTTGGTCAATCTGTAAAGCCCTTCTGAAATATGAAATCGCCTTCTCTCGTTCTCCTTTGGAACTATAATAATTCCCTAAAAAAAAAAAAGAAATCGAATTACTTTTATCAAAAAAAAAAAACAACAAAAAAACTAATGACACAACATTATGAATTACCTAAAGCACACATAGTTTCGGGGCGAAATTTATCCGAATATACGCACATATGAGCTAAAATACTTAATTTTGCACTTTTCCCATCGACTACATACAAAACATTCGAATAAATGTCCATGTCATCTATTCTATATGGATCAGATTTGAGTAATCTATCAAACGTTATCTCAGAAAAATCATAATCTAAAACGAATTAAAGGTGATTACGTTAGAATTTTTTTTTTTCAAACTCGTAACCTAAATCTTTGAAAAGGTTTACAATATAAATACCCCGATTATTATAATACATTGTGGCTTGTTTTGTTTGTAAGAATCTATTATTTACATATTCCGGTGGAAATTCCGCAACGATATCAATAAATGCTTGAGGAAGGTCTTGTAATTCGACCGACATGTGCAGTTTAAAAAACAATGACATAAATGTATTTGGTAATCTGTTTAGTACATCTCTTAACTATTAGTATTAGAAGAAGGAAAATCAAATTAAAAAAAATGAATTCAAAATAAAACAATATACTTAATTTCAAAAAAAAACCATAATACCATATCTTTATTATTGATGCATTCACCTAACTCAACCCAAGCACTCCAATTATAATAAAAATTCTGAACTGATTCCAGGAATAAATCCTTAAGATTCTTGTCTTGGGGATATAATTGTTTGCGCATGACTGCATATCTTTAATAGAAAATTGAAATAAGTATTTAATATAAAAGAAATTTATAAATAAATGTACTTTTAAAAGCTCACATGTAAAGCAGAAAACCATCATTCATTTCATGAGAGTCACGCCAAGATTCCATTTCTTCCATTAATTTAGGTATCTCCTTGTTAAAAGTCTTTAAATCGTTCATTGGACCCATAATATCATGACTTTCTTCATCCTTTCGTTTTTCTCCGGCCTAAATAAATAAAAAAATTTAACAGGACTCGTTAATTACTATTTCAAAACCAACCATTGACTTACCAAATACTTTGAATATATTCTTAAAAATCTGCATTTTGAAGATTTACATGATTCAAGAAAGTAAGCAGCTCTATCGAATTCCTTAACATCATAATAACTTTTGCTCAAAAGATATTTATCATATTCTGCTGGATCAATATTCGTTAAATCTTTATCAAGGGTGGATGATAAAGTATAAATATTCTCTTGTATACTAGAATCGATTGATATATCCATTTCTGAAGTATCAATGGGTTGATCAGGTAATCCTTCTAATGTTTCAGCTATCCTAAAATTGAATATTTGTATTAAAATTTATAATAAAAAACGAAAAAAAATGAATGAAATGATTAGAAATACCATTTTGTAGAAAAATAAAGACCTCGTTCAGAACAATGTACAGCGGCTTCACGTAAAACTTTTTTCATTTCATTTACAGGAAAAAACTCATAACATGAAGGTTTTAAACCAGTTTCAAGGTTCATTTTTGATAGGTGATAATTTAATTCGTTCAATATGAAAAATTTTTGAAGTAAAACGTGTAAGAAAAAAATCATTTGATCGGCGAAATCAAAAACTTTTATAACATTTCACGTGACACAAGATCGATAACATTAATTTTTAATGTTTACATATAATATTTCACTTTTTTTATAGAGGAAAATATAATAGAAATTAAAGCAAAGAACTTGTAAAGGCTACGATACGAATCACCAATCTTTAGAATATTTTTTAAAAAAAAGAATGGAGCATACGTGTTTACGTGTTTTGTAATTTTAATACTACGCATACACCGCTATTATATTTTCATATTATCAAATTTTTAAACTCTGAAGTTAAAAATTTTGCCAGAAAATTTTCAAAAATTTTTAGTGAAATTTTACAAGTCACTGAATAAAAATGAAAGATTACACATTTCAAAAGGCTTGAGATCCATTCGTGTTGGTAAGACTAGAGAATGAAAAAAGACAAATTCTTGAATTTTTACGACGTTCCTTAACATTTACTTCGACGTGCATGTACTCCATAAGTTTGTTATCCTTAAGATCTATTGTCAGTTTAAGGTTAACCGGATTTTGGAAGAGGAATCGTTAGATGGCCGATAATTTTGATTCCACTACCGTTTGTTCTTCACAGTAAGACGGTTCATCATATCAATTTCTTTTTTTTTTTTTTTAGACGAACTTTATTGAAGGATATTCCACATTGTGGCTACTATTTGTTTCTATCACTTCAATTATTGAAGGAATAATGATTGCTGAAGGTAAACGTGTGCATGTTGACGGATCCTCTTAAATAAGAAACAAGCCATCGGGAGCCTGAGAAAGTAAATAAATGAAGTAATTCATTATACTTTTTTATTATTATTATTATGGCTATTTTATGGATTAATTTCGATAGAAAATGCTATTATTAATTTGCATACCCTGGATTCGGAAAGAAGACCCAGAGCAATAAATTGCGCTACATCACCTGCAGCAAGATTTAAGAGTTGAAGGAAAGCTCGTAATCTATAATTTGTTGTCATTCGTGAAATGTACACTTCATGAAAGTGCGGGCACCAAACGTTCTTGTAGTAATATGGTTAGAAAATCTATACAATCTTAAAACAATAAGAAGTCATCCGCGCCCTCATCTTTTCATATCGCTTAAATAAATCTTTAATTCACATAATGGTTTTTTTGACAGAATGCTGTATATAAACGGCATTATTCATTCTACTCAATAATCATACCCTTCAGATTATTTTTTGAAAAAACTTAAACGTTAAAAATAAACCAAAACGAGGCAAACTTTGTTTTGAACAAATTTTTATATAAATTAAATTGCTGCACAGGAACAAATTAAATTTATGACGTCTAGCGAAATTTTATGTAATTTATCCGCAATTGCGAATAAAAATTAAACATTGCCAACCCTCTAAAATAGCCAATCAAAATTCAGTTCTTGGTGGAAATATTTTTAAGATGACGATATCCGCGTTTAACTAAGACTTGACTAACCATATACGGAAATCGAACAACATCATTTTTTTTTTTTAGGAAATAATGAGTTTATACCTTTTTAGGAATACAATCAATAATCGGGCACGCCAAGTTCGAAGAGCTTCTCGGTCAAATGACGCTTCAATTATTCCATTTGCAATTTGCAATTTTTCAAATATACAAGGAAAAAAAAATCGTGATCATCAAAAAATTTTAATGTCATGCGTAGTGATAAATAGCACAAAACTTTCCCGTTTCCAGATTACATAATTTTTACATTTACTCCTTCTACTCCTTCTCCATCTCATCCCCATTCCTCATGATCCTCTCGCCATTTAAGTTATTTGTATAGCTCATATATTCGTTTGCATTTCCTTTTTATCTCCATGAGATGAACCATTTGGTAGTTTTTTTTTTCTTTTAAAAAAAACAAAAAAGACTACCAAGAAAAATAATGAATTTTTACGAGCTCATCACTGGATGAAGAATCCGCTGGTTAGTATTCTCGAAAATTCTCCATATATACATAAATCTCTCACGTTTTTTAATTTATACATTTTTGGAAGCTATTACAGTCCGCAGTAGATATATCAAATTAACGTTAAATCATCTGCATCTTTTTAGTTAGATTACTTTATTTGGGATAATTTAAATAATGCCTACTTGATGTAATTCTTTTAGGGTAATTAAATTGAAAAAAAACCCATTTTTGAAATTTCTTTTATAGACATTATTTTCCATTATGTCTTCACCAACCCATTATCTTATTTCAGCGCCAGGCAAAGTTATATTGTTTGGTGAACACGCAGTTGTCTATGGAAAGGTACAAAAAATTTCCCAATTAAAATGAAATGTAAAATGAAATTTTACTAAAACTTCAATTTTTTTTATTTAGACGGCAATTGCTGGAAGTCTTGACGGACTTCGCACTTATGTACTTTTTGAAAAACGCGAGGATGGTCTCTTGGAATTAAATTTACCGAAACTTGGTCTTCACCTTCCTTTATTATGGCCGACTTCGGCTCTTCCATATTCCAAAGTAGCTGCGGTTAGCAAAGGTAAATTGTAACCTTTAATTCTTCATTTGATTTAATAAATCAGGGAATTGATTTTTTTTTTGATAAATAGTTGCAGATAATAATTCTTCGCAAGAATTAGCATTTAATGAGGAGCTTTTAAAAGAATTAAAACCAATAGTTCTTGATGGCAACGTTAAAAATAAAGATATTCAAGAAATTAATGAATTTCAACAAATAGCGGCTTCAGTCTTTCTTTACCTTTACACGAGCTTAGAGGATAAACAAACTTCATGGTATGACCCGAATTAATTCAACAAATTGTGAATAACTGTTCAAAAATCTATAACTAAATGATAATTCAATTAAGGAATGGGATGACAGTTCACGTCATTTCCAATTTACCAGTGGGTGCTGGATTAGGATCATCCGCTTCTTATTCAGTTTGTTTAGCTACAGGATTATTACTCGTTCTAGGTCATATTCCTATTCCTAACTCTAATGAAGGAAATACAGATTCTAGCTTTTCAGGTTCTTCTTCTCCAATGAATTTAATTAATCGTTGGGCATTTCAAGCCGAAAAAGTTATTCATGGTACTCCCTCAGGAATTGACAATGCAGTTTCTACTTATGGTAAATATTATATTTCTTTTATTCTTGTTTAAAAGCATTATACTAAAATGTTTTTTTTATTATTATTATTAAAGGTGGTGCTGTATCATTTACAAAAGGTGAAATGGAAAATGTGATAGGGTAAGGAATTTATCATCTTTGAATTATAATCAAGTGTTTTATTTTATTCGATTTCATTTTGCAAAAATATGACTAGATTTTTTCTGTAAGATTTCAATTACTTCGATTCCTATTAACAAGTACAAAAGTACCTCGAGATACTCGCGCTCAAGTTGCTAAAGTACGCGTGTTGTATGATAAAGTATGTTTTAATTATTTTGGGGGATTTTTTTTTGAGAAATTTTGTTCATTGCTGAATTATTTTTATAAATTTTTAGTATCCACATATTGTTGATCCCATATTCGAAGCTATTGAAGGCATTAGCCTCTCATTTAATGAAATAGTTAATAGCGGAGGTAAAAAAAAAAAAAAAAAAGAATCGATCACATTAAACTGCATTAATAATTTTCTTTAAAATTACTAAATGATTATATTACCCTACTTATATAGCTTCTCAAAGTGAATTAAATAAAAAATTCGAGGTAATTTTTTTTTTTTTAAAAAAAAAAAAAATTATGTATTTATTTGATAAATGCATTTTAACTTTTTATCGTAGGAACTTATTGATTTAAATCATTATTTATTAAATTCCTTGGGAGTGGGACATTCATCTATTGATCGAGTAAGAGAAATTACCGCACAACATTCATTACATTCAAAACTTACTGGAGCTGGAGGTGGAGGTTGTGTATTAACTTTACTTAGAGATGGTAAATATTTATAATAGATTCCTTTGTTAGTTTAATGCGAACTTAATAATAATACATACTTTATTAACTTTATATTAATAGATGTTACAAGTGATGAAATAACTAAAGTCAAATCGGCTTTAGCAACATTAGGATTTGAATGTTTTGAGACGCAAGTTGGAGGAAATGGAGTTAGCGTGATTGATTCTTCAGTAACGATAAGTAAACAAGAATTTTTATCATCCGAAAATGTACAACAACACTTTTCTGGTTGGAAACATTTCACCTAAATTAAAAAAAAATAAAAGGTATTTTTAATATATTTTGTTATATAATAATGTAATAACAATTTATTTCTTCAAAATAATACATCAATAGAATTTTTTTTATTCCTTAAATTACAAAGTAACAGCATATAAAAAGAAAATACATGATGGTTATTTTGTTGCTCTATATAAGAATAATAAAACTGTTCAAATTGGCAACGAAATAATATATATATTATATAAAGAAAAAAAGAAATTATACACGCAAAATGAAATGAGTAGTAGTAATAAAATATGAAAAAAAAAATATAAAACGAAAAAAAAAAAAAAATTTAATGTTCCATCCTCTTTTATCTTGTTTCTCCGGGAAACCTTTTAAAAATCAGGTTCTGTTCACATCTTTCCAAAATTATAAATGTAATATAAAACCAAATTTTGCTCCGAGTAAATATTAATTTCTTTGACAAAAATAAAAATAAAAATAATAATAATAATAATAATGGAGTCATTTAAATTAAAAAAATTTTTTTTTTAATTATAATGTTAATTATTATTATTTTTGTCAAATATATTATAATTCCCTTCACTATGCTACTAAAGAAATCCAATTAGATATCTCCTTATGATATTTGAAGACCTTATATATTATATATATATCATATTCGACTAAAAAACGCGCCCCCATTCCCCAAAAATCAACAATAATTCTATCGCGACGGAGCCTCAAGTTCTGGTAATTCTTGAATTTGTTTCAATAAAAATGCCTTTTCATCATTGAATTGTTCATCATCTAATTTATTTTTTTCATTTACACATCAAAAAGATATCAGTATAATTTTTTTTTAAAACAAAAGATCATTTGGTTTTAACATAATAATAACAACAAACCGTGGCGATCATTGTGAAAATTTCCTAAAAATTGAATCAACTTTTCCCGGTTCTTGCCCAAAATAACCGAGATAGGCTTGGTTTTGTTTGGATTCGCCACAAATATCTAAAATAGATTCTCTTCAGATCAACGTAATAAATATTTCACGATTGTTTATTATAAGTTCGTACCTTAAACACATGAAAAGCTTCGAATTGAATATTACGGCTCCTATCCCTTAATAAATTCATCATAAGTTTCAAATTTTCTGAACTCGCGATATATCGAGTCATCACATTGAAATTACAACGATCCAGTAAAATTTCTCCAAGAAGCTATAAATTTAAATATTATCAATATTGTATTTGTCTAGTTAATTTAAATGAATATACAACTCACTTTAAGGGATTGTCGCTTAGTCACATAATTATTTGAATTCAACAATTTGGTATAAGATTCGAAAAACTTTTTTTAAAAAAAAACAAAGCATTAGTTAGTATAACGTAAAAATAAAATACAAGTGAGTGATTAATTTTATTAATACCGGTTCATAATTAACATCCAAAAACTCGGCTACCAAAGTCTTGTGACGTGTCAATATCTCCTTTTGAAATAAAAGGTGAACAGTTTCAATTTGATGTCATGAATATTCATTCATAAACGAATACACATAATAATTCTCAAACCTTGAACGTGGCGAAAGCATCGCTAGCAATATCAAATGTACTCATTTCTACATAAGTAAAGAAATCGTAAAATTGTGGAGAATACAATATAATTTTGGTCAAGGATTCATGTCGAAGACATTCTCGTAGAATCATTCCGCAGTTAAGAGCTATGTCGGGATTCTCATAACTGTAGCTTAGTAAAAAAGTGATAAGGGAATATAAGTATCACATCATAACCAATTATATAAAAATCAATTGATGCATACCCTTTGAGTAATGTAAATAGTATTTCTTCTCTATTTGTTAAATAATCGACAGTTGGAGTCAATGAACCTATTTGTCTTCTTAGAAGGTTATTGAAAATCAACGACACGTCTTTCTTTGCCTATTATAATGATTAGTAAAGACCTTTTTATTAGGTAAGAGGACTGTAACACTATCTAAACCATAAGTGACGGATTACCTCAAACTCGAATCTCCAAATATTTAACACTAATAATTGCAAAATATCATTATTATAAACTTCTTGTGCCAATTGCGCGACCGTTTCTTGCACAGGATCACTGTCTAAAACATAATTAAATTTAATAGTTAAATAGAGATCAACGATGAATTTAATGTAATTTTAATCATATCAAAAGTTCTAACCTCCATCACCGTAGAGGATGGTTTTCATAGTTGTTAAGTTCTTCGATATGTCTTCGCTTGCCTACGAAATGACATTTGGTGAGGACCTTTCTTCTTTATCTTTATCACTATACAGGTTTGTTGAGAGGTCAGGAACAACTCTTCTCAGAGTCAAATAGTATATATACATAAACTGCCCAAAGAAGTTCGTTTGAAAGTACTTTTTATAGACTCAGAGTTTCCTTTTCCCAAAACAAGCTGCAACCTTTTATCCCAAAAAAACACAGTTAATTCGGTTCAACCAACCTTCTTTTTGTCTAAGCCATCCAACTTATGAATGGCGTCTTTAAGAATTTTCACCAACTCGTGTGGTGTTTTTTGCTTCGACTTGAATAAAAAACTCATACTGTATATTTAGCTTTGTATGGAAGAACAAAGTTTTTGGAAATGGGGGCGACGTTATTTCAAATTTCAAAAGGGCAGAAGGGGGGAAATATATCTTTCGAAGGTCTTCAATCGGAGCTTTACCCCGTTGATGCCCCGTAATTTTTTTTTTTTTTTTTTTTTTTTTGATTTTAGATTGACCTGACCGTGTGGGTTTGACCTTTATCAAACTCCGTTGTGCTACCTATTTCTGACACTTAAATGCAGATTTTTAAATAAAATTAAAAATCGAGAATAGTAAGTACTTTGACGACGTGTCCGAGTGGTTAAGGAGTGTGACTAGAAATCACATGGGCTTTGCCCGCACAGGTTCAAGTCCTGTCGTCGTCGCATCGAAATCCTTTTTTTTACTCGTCAACTAAATAATTTTTATTAATTTTGCGCTCGAAAATTTTAATGAATCATGTCGCCGTACTGCCCGTTGCCGTCAAATTCGATATATCAGTATGTGCAGTATGTACTGCGGCGAAATATCATATCACTGATATTCGCGTCAAAAAATAAATCAATGTTAAAAATAAATCAATGTTTGATGATAAATTTATCAAGTCAGGAGTCAAATGATAGACAAGCATTATATGAGTTTATTGGCCACACAAAAACCTCCACGTAAATCCGTGATAATTTTTTTAAAAAAAACCAATCCTTGATCCAAAAATAGGTAAAGTTTTGACCTTGTAGAATCCTTCCGAGAAATGAATTTTGAAGAAATCGAAGAGCAGGACGGGACTCGCTTCTCCTGGAATGTGTTCCCAGCTTCTCGCCTGGATGCTACAAGAACAGTGGTTCCTATATCATGTCTATATACCCCACTCAAAGAGAGAGAGGACCTTCCACCAATCTATTATGAGCCTGTAACTTGTAAGGCTCCTTGTCGTGCAATTTTGAACCCTTACTGGTAAATAGTTTTTTTGCTCATCGGTCCCTTTCTAAGCTTATCCTATGTTTGTTACAAATATATGGCTGTGCGCGTATTTTGCTTCAAAGTAATTTTTTTTTTTGAAAAAAAAAAATAGTCAAATTGATGTTCGCGGAAAACTCTGGATCTGTCCTTTTTGCCTTCAAAGAAATGCTTTCCCCCCTCATTATAAAGATATCTCCAATACTAATCTTCCTGCCGAATTGTTACCTAAATTTACTACAATTGAATACACTCTTGCTCGTGCTGCTCAAGTTCCTCCAATTTTTTTGTTTGTGGTAGATACTTGCTTAGAAGATGATGATTTGAAAGCATTGAAAGATTCTCTAGTCGTCAGTCTGAGTTTGTTGCCTTCCAGTGCATTAGTTGGCTTGATCACGTATGGCACTATGGTAAATTAATTTTCATTCAAGAAATCTTAATATCTGTTTTACTGTATATGTAAGCTTACGTGAATTGTTTTAACTTTAGGCCCAAGTTCATGAGCTTGGTTATAGCGAATGTCCAAAATCATATGTTTTTCGTGGGACTAAAGAATATTCATCCAAACAAATCCAAGAAATGCTCGGTTTATCAGGAGTTGGAATACGTCAATCATTGCAAAGACCAGGTCCATCAGGTGTTCCTCAAAGTGCTAGCCGGTATGTAGTGAATATATATTTTTTTAAAAAAAGAAGAAAATATTTTATATACAGCCGATGATTAATTATGTGAATTTCAACAGATTTCTTTTGCCGGTTGAGCAATGTGATTTCCAGTTAACATCTATTTTAGAGCAACTTCAACGTGACCCTTGGCCAGTTGCTAACGATAAACGTTCACAAAGATGTACCGGTGTGGCAATGAGTGTGGCGATTGGTTTAATGGAGGTTTGTGATTTTAATAAATACAAGTTTAATTGTGATAATCAATGCATTTTAAACTTATTTATTATTATATAGACCACATTTTCAGGTACTGGGGCACGTATTATGCTGTTCTGTGGCGGTGCTGCTACAGAAGGTCCTGGCATGGTTGTTGGTTATGAATTGAAAGAACCAATTCGATCTCACCACGATATCGAGAAGGACAATATAAAATACTATAAAAAATCAACAAAGGCACGTTTTTTTATATTTTGAACATTGCTTAAAATTAAAGGTTAAGGATCTTCCGAACACTTTATGTGAAGTAATATAAAGTCTAGGTTTATCAATTAACGCAATAATATATATGTATCGATTTATTTATGCAGTTCTATGATGCTTTGGCAAAACGTGCGTCAACAAACGGGCATATTGTTGATATCTTTGCTGGATGCCTCGATCAAGTTGGATTGCTTGAGATGAAATCAATGGTGAATTCTACTGGAGGTTTTATGATCCTTTCAGATTCTTTCACAACAGCTATTTTCAAACAAAGTTTCCAAAGAGTATTCAATAAAGATACTCAAGGCAACTTACAAATGGGATTCAATGCAACTTTGGATGTACAAGTATGGATATTTTTAAAAGATTTGATTTCACTAGGAAAAATAAAGTTCATACAATTCTAAAAATTTTTTAAATTTTAAAATGTAGACTACACGAGAAATGCGAGTATGTGGTTTAATTGGTCATGCTATTTCTGCAAATAAAAAGAGCGCATCAGTCGCTGAGACAGAAATCGGTATTGCCAATACTTCGGCGTGGAAGATGTGCGGAATAACCCCAAAGTCAACTGCGGCGATATATTTTGAAGTGGTTAGTCAACATGGACAACCTCTTCAACCTGGTTCGCGTGGGTTGATTCAATTTTTGACTCATTACCAACATTCCAGTGGACAATTCCGTTTGCGTGTTACAACAGTTGCCAGGAACTTTGCTGAAGGAAATAGTCCACAAATTGCTCAATCTTTTGATCAAGAAGCTGCTGCTGTTCTTATGGCACGTATTGCGGTATTCAAGGCAGAAATTGATGATGGTCCGGACGTATTAAGATGGTTGGATCGTATGTTAATTCGCCTGTGTCAGAAATTTGCCGATTATAGAAAGGATGATCCTTCATCGTTTCGTCTTGCAGAAAACTTTTCTATATATCCACAATTCATGTTTCATCTTAGGAGAAGTCAATTTTTGCAGGTTTTCAATAATAGTCCTGATGAAACAGCATTTTATCGGTATTTATTTTTCGTAATTTAATCGATTTGGGATTAGATCATAAATATTCACATTAAAAATTTTCTTTATATTTTAGCCATGTTTTGAATCGGGAAGATGTGAACAATTCACTGATTATGATTCAGCCTACACTTATGTCTTATGGTTTCGATCAACCACCACAACCAGTACTCTTGGATTCTATTTCTATAAAGCCCGATGTCATTTTACTACTTGATACATTTTTCCATATTCTTATTTTCCATGGGGAGACAATTGCTCAATGGAGGAAGGCGGGATATCAGGATCAAGAAGGTTATGAAAATTTCAAAGAGTTATTAGAATTACCAAAGAATGATTCAGAGGTGAATGTTTGAAAAATTCACGTTTAATTCAATATTGATAAATTCCTGATTTTTAATACGATTAATTATGTTATGTTGTAGGAACTTTTGGCGGATCGGTTCCCTATTCCTCGTTACATTGTTTGTGATCAACATGGTTCTCAAGCACGTTTCTTACTTTCCAAATTAAATCCTTCCACTACACACGTTTCTGGAGGCATGTATGGAGCTCCGCAAGGACAAGCTATCTTTACTGATGACGTTAGTCTGCAGGTGTTTATGGAACATTTGAAGAAGTATGTTCAAACTTAAAATTACTTTTCCTGATCTCTTTTCATATGATTTTTTGCTGATGATCATTTGAAATCTTATTTATTAGATTGGCAGTAAGCGGATCCTCATAAAATTATTTATTTTAACAATAAATATATTTCAAGATTTTTAGAGTAGAGAAATAATTCGACTGTCTAATGTATATTTAATATAGAAAATGTAAAAGTTTCTGATAAAATAATAATTAAAATTTTTTATTACGGTTATTTATATCTTTTACGGGTAATACTGGAAAAAATATTTTTTTTTTTTTGTATATATATTAATAAATAATTAATGAATGTTTGTGTTACAAAAAATTTTCGTGTTTCCGTGTAACTACATTTTATAAAACCACAAAAAATGAACAGATCAATCTTTTCAAATCCTCTTTTTGCATATTATATATATTTATTTTTTTCTTACATATAAAAGAAAACACGATGGCTATCGCTCCAATTACCGGTAAAATTCGCAAAATACTTATTACCGATGTAGTAATTTCATTTGCACTTGGCATTGGTGGTGGATATGCTTATTGGTATGGACTTCATGTTCCTATGGTTCAACAAAGAGATGCTTTTTATGCTAAACTTGCAAGAGAGAAACAACAAAAATGATATTTTATTAATGGTTTCTAAAAAAAAAAAAAAAGAGTAGTAAGTTTAATAATCAAGTCCTCTCCTCTTTGAGAAAAATACTTTTTACCCGGTTTAAATTTTATTATTTTGGTTTATTTAGATCGAAAAACTTGGATTCCTTTTCATTTTTGTTTTATTCTATAAAAAAAATTTTTTTTTAAAAAAGGAAAAAAAAGTTTCTCATTTAAAATACAAAGAATTTATTTTGACAAATATAAGTTATGTTTTATACAGGAATAAAGTATAAAATACAAATGAATAATTTTTTCTATTCCCCAAATAAATTTTTTTTTTTTGTTAATTTGATTAAATTATTAGTATAAATCAAAATTTCAATTCAATTTATAATATTAAAAATTGGTATTTGATATAATAAATGCAAAAAAAAAAGAAGAAAAAAGACAGACAATGATTTTATAGAATGAATGAGTTATTATGTAAAAAAAATTTAATAACAGAATTGAATTAGTTAATAAATAACTGAAAATAATTATAAATGATAATGTATCTATGCAAAATGTCCAATAAAACCAATTTCCAATACGAGAATAAACTGCAAAATCATAGAATTATTCAACATTCCTCTGATTATTGAGAAGCAATAAATTTACCGCTAGAAACTTGACATGATATCTCCTGAAATTTAAAAACACTTTCAAACTTCCCAGGATTATTGCTATTTTCTTGCTCCTGTACACCAATTCCATTTGATACAGAAGGTACAATATCTATCGAAATATTACTCAACAATTGTCCTTTACATAAAAACCTAACCGCAGCAGGTGCTGGATTAGATGCTTTTCCAGTTTCAAAACGTGCTAAAATTCTTTTTCGTTCGGGAGGTGTAGACAGATCTACATCATCAACCTGCCAATAAATCCTCTGTTTTTCCATACTCCATACTCCAGTGGGTTTAGATTGTACTGTTCCAACTTCTCCATCTACAGGAACTATGAAGGAAAGTTCTGAAAGATTTCCTTTAAGTTTGCATTCGGGATTCACCTGATATGAAACAGCTAATGACGTTAAATTTGATTCACATTTCCAATGTGGAATCACTTGAAGCGGTACATATATATTTTTGCTTTCCGGATCTATGTGCACTTGATATTTCATTACAACAACCGAAGTTCCTCCTGCCAAAGATAATAAGCATGTATCAATATCATATAGTCCTACAAGGCCTGGTGCGGGACGAAGATATGATGTGTTTGGTGCAGATTTTTCCAATGTTTCAAAATTATCGATTCTAATCCTGACCGAATGTGAATGATCTCGTACTGTTGGAAAATTATATTGTAAACTTATTTCACCCGTTACAAGTATTTTTGTAACCTCACCACTTTTGGACATTATGTTTACAGTTTCAAAAATTGAAGCTCGTAATCCACGCGGTTTAGTTTCAGAGTCGGAAGCAGCTCTTGGATGATTTGCGGACTCCAGGAATTCGTATGAAGTTGGGGACGAACTAATTAAGCTGTTTGCCCTATCAGAAAATGAAGGGGAAGGCGAAACATTGTTTGTGTCAACATATATACTGTCTGCATTATTCAATATAGTATTTCGCCATTGACTAAATAAGAATATATAATATTAATATTAAAGTAAAAGATATATAAAATGAATTGAATTAAAACGTACTCTCTTCGACCACGAAGCGTGCTTTTTTTCGCAGTAGGTGTCTATGTGAAGATATGATTTATTATAAATATTCTTAAATTATTATAATTTGTGTTTAATAATAAATACTTCCTTACCGACTTGAGATGTGTCATAACAAGTGACATGGCAGCCGCAGCTTCTTCCTCATTTATTGGAACAACCGTCGGCTTAATCTCAACACGCATTTTCTCCTGATTCCATGAACTATATCATAACGTATTAATATATTAATTAAATAATTAGAATTACTAATTAAAAACAAAAACGTACTTAGCAGTTTCTGATCGTGAATCTGAATCATTTTCTTCGTTTGAGGAAGAAACGTTGTCCCACTTGGATTCAGTGGGAGGTATTGAATAACCTTCGGAGTCTACAACTACTTTAGGCTATGAATAAAAGTTCACAATCACCATCCATCGCATTTGACAAGATAAAAAACATATTTGAATGACATATTTACCACTGCAGCTTCATGATGATCGTTGTTGACTGAAATAGCTGAAGGGCTCCTCAAACCATCACTATGAGAATCAATATTTTCCATTCTATGCTGAGAAGAAACGTCCCTTTAAATAACATACACATACACAATACTAATGGTTAATTCTACAATTCGTAATTTTTTTTTTTTTTAAAAAAAAGTAAATTAGAGATTAGACATACAAATGATTTTGTGAAGTTACTCTTTTACGCCTAATAGAAAAGGCATATTTTACTGCAAAGATGTAAATTAATTAAGTTAATAACAGAATATATAAATAAATAAACATTCTTTGATTTACGGTACCTGGTGATGATGATGATGATTCCTCTATAGTCCCACCTACAAGCGACATTATAGAAAATGTAAAGTATTTTATTTTAGAATCGAGAGTCCACACATCAAAATTCTTTATTTAAGAAGGAAAAAAAAACCTTCATTAATCTGTCCTTTCTTGGAACAAAAATCTTTGATTTCGCCTTGGACATCATAATCTACAACTGTTCCCAATGTTTTTCCAGCAATCTAATGATAAAAACAACCATGTTAACAAAGAAATGAGTAGATTTAATATAACGAACCCTACTTTACCTCAACACGTTTTTGATATGTGTCTGCTTGTATAGTTTCAAAGCGCGCTATAGTCTCTTTCAAATTCTCCCAACGCGTTAAATCAACAGCTTGGGTTTTCTACATAAGATTAAAGATATAACCCTTTATTATACATTAAGATGATATACTCTCTTAAATATTTTAATTTAACGAACCTCAAGATATGTTGACCAATTATTTTGCCATTCAACTTTAGATTCTTCTAAAGCCTTTTGCGCTTCAATGAGTTTACTTTCTTTAACATAAGTGATGAAATAAATGAATGTTGGAAAATTTTTTCATTTTTTTATATATATACATAACATGTATGACATACTCAATAATAATCAAATACCTTACCAATTGCATCTGCCTTTTTGCCGACTTTACTTTTGCTCCTGTGCTATAATTGACGGATAACAATACATGAATAGATAAAAAAGAAAAGAAAATCTAAAGAAATCACAAATACCTTGTTAAATTTTTGTAGTTTTTCTTCATATTCGCGTGATAATTTACCGAGATTAGTCTCATGCTAAAAAATTAAGTTAAAATGAGTTTTGTTGACTAAATAGAATAAATATTAAAGTAATTCATGAGAATTAAAAACAAGTCGTTACAGGTTTTAATTGTGACCATTCTGGGTCAGAAGTTGCTTTTTCACGTAATGGACCTTCTACTTCCTCATATATTTTTGAAATTAAATAAGTATGGATTTTGATTATTTCGTTGAGTTCGTTGAAAAGAGTATCCCATACATTTACAAAGGTACTGGATAGAAACAATTAATAAGTATAGAATATTAATTAAAGTCAAAAATAAATAATTACGTACCCCAAGCTATTTCTATCCGCAATAAATGCTTTGGCTGCTAATCGTTGAAGACCTCTAACATAATCGTCTTCGACTCTGACTCTAACAATGCATAAGTTCATAAAAATTAGTAAATAAACTTGTAACATAATCGTAAGGACAAAAATAATACGTTACCTATCTAGAAAGTAATTTGCAATTTCCTGATTTAATGTTTTGGCTTTCTTCAGCCTTAATTGTACGCAATCGAAAGCCTTTTTCGGATTGTCATTCTGTTTTATTACACAAATTACCATTAAAAATATATTAATAAAGAAGTTTTCTTAATTCAATTGAACAGAACTCACCAGAAAAGCTTGTAAGTACGGCATCGTAGCTGGTATTGGCAAGGTTTCTTGAAGACTTGTCAAATCTAAAGGCGTCTGACCCATTACACTTTATCGAGTAATCAAAAGAAGGAAAAGATAAACATCAAAAAACCAAGTTATCTAGAGAATTTCCTAAATAAGTTCGGTTTCATTGGTTATAGTTAACCGTTAATTTTGTGTTCCAATTAAAAAAAAATTCTATCGATTCTAATTCTTTAGGAATTGAACCAATTAATTTTTTTTTTTTTTAAAAAAAAAAAAGGAAAAATAAAAAATAAATTAAAAGAAAATAACTCAAGAAAATCGGAGTTTGAAATATTTTTTTATAATTTTATGAAAATGAAAATTATACATTGATCTAAATTGATAGTTATTTTTTCTAATGAACTCAAATCTTATATATTGTGCGATTTAAATCACGAACCTGTCAAGATTTAATGATTATTTCAACACTTATTTATAACAAATTGTTCACAGAACATCATTTACTTTTGGTATACCAATTTTCATTGAGAATTTCTATTTGAATTCCTTGGTCGCATGGGAGCTAATGCTCTTACATCAGCGAACTTTGCCTGACCTTCCAAAACCATTTCTGCAATTACCCGACCTGTACCCGAAGAATTTAAAATTCCCCAAACAGAATGTCCAGTTGCAAGGTAAACTCCATCCAGCCAAGGAACTTTGCCAATTAAAGGTTTATCATCATCAGATATAGGCATATAACAACATGATTCTTTAATGATAGGTGCAACACCCAAGATTTCGGGAGAAAGAGTATTTATGTTGTTTTTAA
This sequence comes from Funneliformis geosporum, assembly GCA_946474995.1. Lineage (NCBI taxonomy): Eukaryota > Fungi > Glomeromycota > Glomeromycetes > Glomerales > Glomeraceae > Funneliformis > Funneliformis geosporum. Next base: position 29,480 of record CAMKVN010000184.1, read on the forward strand.
GGTTCTTAATCGCAGTAGGATTTGGAACATATTGATCAGCATCAGGAGGAAGCGGCGATTCGTCACATTCACCAGAAACGTAAACTTCCCCATCCGGACGAGGATAAATTTCAGGTTCTGCAAATTTACGACCAAGATTAAGCGATACAAAACAAACATGTGCTGATATCGGTACCGAAGGTCTTATTACGATACTATGAGCTCTTTGACCAGAAACATCCGGAAGCTGATAAGCACGTCCACTTTTTTTAACAAGCCATGAAAGAGCTTCTCCACTCCAAGGGCCCATTGCTATAATAATTGTGTCAACAGGCATAACTTCATCTGTAGAAAGTCTTACACCCGATACTTTATATGAATCAAATTCTAACCCTTCAACGCGTGCAATTTTAACTTGAGCTCCTCTAGATTCAGCTTCCTCTATTAATGTTTTAGTGAATTTATATGGGTGTAGTTGAGCTGTTGTTTTAGTTGAACCGATCTGTTTATATTTTGTAATTACACCAGTCTTTAACCAATTCGTTGGAGGTGCTTTAACGCTTACAGCTTTCATCGAAGCCGTTACTGATAAGGTATCGACAACTCGATAATCATATCTTTTTTTACCATTTAAGGTTTTGGCAAGTTCGGCGTGTAACTTGAAGCTTTTGCGAGCGAGATCTTGAAGAGGACCTCCGTCACACCAGTCATAAGACAAGAAACCACTTTAGAAAATATCAAGAAGTGAAAATTAGAACCATTTTATAAACACAGCATAATTCAGAAAACCAACTCAATCCATTCCGAAAACTATAATAAAAAAAAAGCCCAACAAATACTTGTACTGTACCCTGCTCTACCAGAAGCGGCACAGGCAATGGCGGTTTGTTCTATGACTGTTACTTTTAAATTCGGATCTTTGTTGAGTAAAGTGATTTGATATGCGATAGAAGAACCAATGACACCACCTCCAAGAATAGCTATATGACGGCATCCAATCTCTGTCATTTTTTATTACAGTTAAGAAAGGAGTGAGTAACTGAAAGCTAAAACATTAAATAAAAACTATAAAGAATGAGAAAAACTTTAGAAAACGCTCTGTCTGCCAATGGCGCAACAACGTATTATACTCGCGTAAAATAAAAAAAAGGAAAGAATATATATATATATATATATATAATATTTATCTAACACGAATATATTAGAGGGATGCTTTCAAAAAAAAAAAAAAAAGTTTTGATAATCGATTCGATTTGAGACAATAGGGAGAAAGATTGTCAATGTTGGAATTGTTATTGGTTGTGAGGTATAATATTTAAATAGGAGCGTAAATTCGATAAAGGGTTAGGGAAGTGTAGAAGTCCGTTTATTGAAAAAAAGACGAAACGGAAAGTTTAAACAACGCGCTTCGAATCTTAAAAAGATCTGCACATCTCGATAAGGTGATCCGATCTTAAATATCATATGGGGCAAGGGGGGAAACTGCCGGCAGTTTCCCCTTTCTATTGCAAAGGCCCCATATGATCTATTAACAAAAATGTAATATAATTCGCTAATAATGAAAAAAATAAAGCCATTTTTCAACAAAACTTTCAATGTTAGCCAGAACTTTGTGATAATGATGGGTAAATAAAAATTCACGCATTTCATTTGCATTCGATCAATTATATCCTTGGATTGATGTGCGAAAATTGGTTTTCTATTGGTACTAAATTTACACGATACTTCTAAAAATAACACGTTTTTACTTAAACAAGAAGGGCTTCTATGATTTTTACAATAACGGAATATAATATCATATATAATTAAAGTTCTTTTATCATTCAGTACTGGATCAGCGAAAGAATCAGTTGACGCATTTTAATTTCGAACTTTAGCTCTTCAACAATTGTGATTTCAAAAATGTCAAATATGGCTATAGAAATACAGCCATTCTTTGGTTCGGTTGTGCGTTTAAAGTACTTTATAAATTTCATAAACAAATATTAAAAAATAATAACAAGCTTCACCAAAATGTTTGTTTAAAATCTATAAATCTATTAGATTTCTGTTAATTTCATGTTTTTGACGCTTTGGAATGTCAAATTAAGATCGCCGCCGGTCCGAGATCGGATGGATCGGATCATTAACATACTTAGATAAGACTGCGGTGAGGAGGACAGCTGGTAATTGGTTAAATTGGTTATCTTCTGTGTAATGTGTGAAAATCGGAACTGAACACAAATACAAAATATTGAATAATGATCCATTAACATCTCAGCCCTGATAAACCATTTTTTCTTTTTTTCTTGGCAAAGGGTTGACAAGGATATCTAATTTGAGGCTTGACAAAAAGACTTCCCGTTGTGTTGATTAATTAGGCTAATTCTGTTTGTGCACATTCTGTTTTGGTAGTTTGGTGTAAGTCACTGCGCCGATGATTTAATGATTTGTGACTTTACAAATTGTCATACGCATGACAATTGGATAAAATTCCAAGATCCGGAAAAGATTATCCCACTTCATTCACTAGCCGCGTCTAAAAGGGGTCGACACCACATACTTAAACAACCCACCACCCCATAGAATCACTTTCGACCAAAAAAAAAAAAAAATTTTTTTTTGTTTAATTTCAAGCCTTCAATAACCCATTCTTCTTTTGCTATTCTTTAACATCTTAGGTTTACAGATATCGTAATGGTAAGTCTTCAAGATATGTTTAAAGAATAAAAAAGCCGCGTTTACACGAAAATAAGTTAACTTGGCTTTATAACAAAGTCTTTCCAATAATCGTCCATTATAAATTATGAATGGTCTTTGGTTGTAAAATACTTTCTTTTAAAAAGAAAAAAAGGTTAAAAAAAAGTAAAGAATAATAATAATAATAATTCTCAACCACACTCAAAATTTAAATATATAGGCTGACCAACTTTCTGAAGAACAAATTGCAGAATTCAAGGAAGCCTTTTCTCTATTTGATAAAGATAATGACGGTACTATTACCACTAAAGAACTCGGTACGGTTATGAGGTCTCTTGGTCAAAATCCTACTGAAGCAGAGTTGCAGGATATGATCAACGAAGTTGATGCCGATGGTAATGGCACAATTGACTTTCCTGAATTCTTGACCATGATGGCCCGCAAGATGAAGGATACTGATTCTGAAGAAGAGATTAAAGAGGCCTTCAAAGTTTTCGATAAAGACGGTAACGGTTTCATTTCTGCTGCTGAATTAAGACATGTCATGACAAACCTCGGTGAGAAACTTACTGACGAAGAAGTTGACGAAATGGTAAGTTATATATTTATATCAATTTTACTTATCGCATCACTAACTAATTACATGTAATCTATAATCTGTTCTTTGTAATAGATTCGTGAAGCTGATGTTGACGGTGACGGTCAAATTAATTATGAAGAATTTGTCAAGATGATGATGACCAAGTAGTTTTTTTTTAAACAAGATAATGCAAACTTTTAATAATATACAACTCGGGTGGATATCAATAATGTGCAATCTCTGACTATTTCTTTTTATTTTTTTATTTTTTTATTCTTATGTATTTGATTTATTTATTTTTTTATCACAATATAATTTCTAAAAAAAAAAAAAATTAATTTGTTTAATACGCGTGTCACTAGTTTTTAATTCTGTTGCTTCCAAAGGGATTAAGTTCTTTTTATTTTCCTATTCTTTTCTATTTGACAAATAGTGTATCTTACCGTAACATATTTCCATAATATTTCATAAAACCAAATTAAATTAGAGGGAGATGATCGAGTAAATATATTTCCCAATCAACAATAGGACGAAAATCAAACGATTAACGAGTTCAAAAGGGGTGAATGGTTTTTCCTTTTGTAATTATCAAGCTTATTCCTTTTCCTTTCTCTTTTGATAATGTTGAATCACTTTGGATAAAATTATAGTTCAAAACTTTTTTTCCTTAGTCCTAATTATTAACTAATGTATACATTATTAATATTAAATAAATAAATATTTATTTATTCATTTTACTTAATTACATTGTATAGCATACATGATCTTTGATTCAAATGTCACCGACGATCTAACATTTAACAATGTTTCAGCCACGATCACAAATTTGCAAGAACAGTTTTCTGTTAAGCCTCTTTACCAACGAAAAAGTATAACCTAGATGTGACAAATAATCCATGACCCAATTTAGTCATGTGAAAATCTGTGAAAGATGGTTTTGGGTTTCGTAATTTCAAACCTAATAAAATCGATACGTCGTGTATGCTAAATTATTTGATCTCATTGAAACTGTTAATAATTCGTGCTGCGCCACTTTAATAATTTAATTGGTTCTCGTCTTATTAAACATGCTCTACATATACAGTTTATATAAATATAATATTATAAATATTTTCTTCCTCCTCGAAAAAAATTGCTACTAATTTCATCTATATACCTCTAGCTTTTCTTTTATATTTGCTTAAAAAAAAAAAACAACACAATAGAATGAGTGCGCAACCAACTTCACGTGAGCCATATTATGAGGAACGTCGCGCATCTCCTGCACTACAACGTTATCACGAGCAAGCTTATAGTGAATATGGTCCACCATTGCAATCTAAATCGGACCCCTCAGTTGACCAAGCTATTTTAAGCATGAATAATTTAAGAATTGATGATAATAACCAAGTTACAAAACTCTCCAATTCAACGCAAATCACGAATCCCAATTTACTTCATGCAAAAAATCCACAAGCAACAATTTCTCAAAGAGCACCGTCTCCTCGTTCTCGTCCTCGTCCGAATCAAGCAACGCCATTACCGCCACCACCTCCACTAAAACAACAAAAAAATGAACCCGAGTATCAACCTCCAATACCACAAGATGAATATCAAACATATAATTATCAGGATGGTTATAATGAGTATCCTCAAGGTTTGCAACCTCCTCTAAATCAAGTAAATCAAGATGATCAAGTTCTTCCAATTCCTCCACAAGAATCTTATTATAATAATGAACATTATGAAAATAATGATCCTAGAGGATATTATCCGCCTGGACAAAATTATGATCCCGCAATGGGATATGCCGAGGATCAAGCTTATGTGTATTCTCAAGAACAATATGGTTATGAACAAGCCAATTATGATTATCAAGGATACGCTTCTTATCAAGCTTACCCTGTAAGCGAAGGATATTATGGTGAACAACAATATTATCCGGATTCATATTATGATCCAAACTACGATCCAAACTACGATCCAAATTATGATCCAAATTATGATCCAAATTATCCACCTCAAGGGTATCCGCCGGAAGGGTATCCAGTAGTTGATGAATATGGTCAACCAATATTTTATGATCAACAACAACAAATGGATCAATATAATGTAACATATGAAGATAATTCAAGCATTATAACATCACAACCAAAGGGTACTGTTAAGATGGAGGATCAACCTGTATATACTCTTGAAGCCATAGAAAAATATCGTAAACAATCTAAAGAAAATGGAGATCCCGCTTCATTATTAGGTTTCGCTAAATATTTGATTGAAGCTGCCGCAGTCACAAATAAGGATGATCCCGATCCGAAAAATGCTAAAAAGAAAAAAGATGCGTTACTTCAAGAAGCTGTTAAGCTGATTAAACGGCTGGCAACGCAAGGAATGGGATTTGGTCGTCCTGCATATCCAGAAGCTCAATTTTATCTTGCAAATTGTTACGGGAATGGTTCGCTAGGATTACCTCCGGATCATGATAAAGCTTTTAATTTATATATGCAAGCATCAAAACAAAATCATGCTGCTGCTACTTATCGTACAGCCGTGTGTTACGAAGTTGGTGCTGGAACAAAACGTGACCCACAACGAGCTACTCAATTCTTTAAAAAGGCCGCTGCTTTAGGTGATACAGCTGCCATGTATAAGCTTGGCATGGTAATGTTAAATGGTTTATTATCTCAAAATCCGAATCCTCGCGAAGCTATTATATGGCTTAAACGAGCGGCCGCACATGCAGACGAGGAGAATCCACATTCATTACATGAGTTGGGTTTATTACATGCAAAGCCCGAAAAAGAGCCACCAGAAATTCCTTCTTTAATTAGAAGTGAAAAACATGCTGTAGAAGAATTTAAAAAAGCTGCGGATCTTGGTTATTCACCTTCTTGTTTTAAGTTAGGTTGTTGTTTTGAATACGGACAATTGGGATGTCCCGTTGACCCACGACAATCAATTAGATATTATTCCCGTGCTGCTGAAAAAGGAAATACAGAAGCAGAATTGGCATTATCCGGTTGGTATTTAACAGGGTCGGATGGTATACTGAAACAATCCGACACGGAGGCGTATTTATGGGCGCGTAAGGCTGCTGATAAAGGGCTCGCAAAGGCAGAATACGCAATTGGGTATTATTCTGAAGTAGGAATCGGTGTTAAATTAGATGTTGAAGAAGCAAGACGTTGGTATATGAGAGCTGCAGGTAATATTTATAAACAAATTATTGGTAATTCCCTCTCTTTTTTCTATGAATTTCATATTAAAATTTTTTATTGGACATTACTAATAGCTCAAGGAAATAAAAGAGCAATGCAACGTCTTACAGAGTTAAAAAACTTGGGAAGTTCAAGTCGTGTAAGACCAGCAAAACATACAAGAACTCAAGCAAATAAAGAGGACTGTACTATATCTTAACTAATTTGTAAGTAGTTATTTTATATCTATAAAGCAAAATTTCTGTATTTAATAACTGTAATTAATTTATCATATATACTTTTATTTCATTCGTATAATATTTAAAGTAATTTTTAAAACGTAAATTATTATACTTTAATTTTTTATATAAAGGAAAGTTCCATAAAATTATATAGATGTAATTTCTTTTTTTATTATTATTATTTAAATATAGACCATTGCCATTATTTATAATTTTCTTTGTCATATATATTTTCATCACGTTATCATACTATCTATATATTATCATCGCCTTATAAATTTTTGAATTCATTTCAAAATAAAACATATTTCGTATTACATATTTCTAATACTACTAATACACTAGTGAAACTCTTGGTTTATTATAATAAACAGTGATTTTAATAATTATTAGACTTCAAAAAGATACTTGGAACGATTAAACAAAAAAAATGCTTAATATTTAATTTGCGACAGATATTCTCATACTGTTACTATCGGAAAAAAAAATTTTAATTTTTGGTATCCTTTTACAATTCAACAAATGAAAAAAAAGGTCGAAAAAGAATTAGAAGAGGTAAGAAAGAAATTGATGAGTTTTGAAGAGAGAATACGAGTTTGAACGTAAGTTGGATAATGAATATTATAGGGAAGAAAGAAACGGAGGAATTGAAGTTATAGTTACTTGATGAAACCTCAGGGTATTGACAATTGTTGAAAGTCGAAACCTATTTAGACGTTTTGACTTTTTATTTTTAAAAGTCGAAACTGTCGAAAGGTTTAGACAATGT
>CAMKVN010000185.1:0-36804 GCA_946474995.1 Funneliformis geosporum
ATCAAATCAAATATAAATTTGAATTTGTATTTGATTTGATTTTCAAATCAAATATTCAAATGTCAAATCGAATTGCGGAACCCTACTTAATTATTTTCTATTAGTAATTAAAATATTATAAATAAAATAATATATTATATATTTTTTTTTAATTTAATTTACCTTGTAGTAGCATATTCCCCAGCAGAATCTGATACAGATGCTTTAATATTAACATTTTTTTTGTTTTTTGCATCATTCATTAATTGTTCAATATATTTATAACATCTTTAGTTCTTAATTATTCAGAGCTTGTTTCTTGAGCATCTCAAATTAATGATTGTCCTTTTGAAGTAATTAGTACAACACCCCAAATATTTTCTTGCTTTACATTTGTCTATCCATCAAATATAGCAGTTAACTTATTGTAATCTAATGTATTAGTTTCAATATATTTTCTTGAAAACTTTCTAATGTTTTTAATAAAATTTTCCACCAAGCTTTTGCGATTTGGAAGCTTAAGATCAGAAGCAATAAAATTAAGCACTGCTTGAATTTCTTTATTTTTCATAAAAGAAAAAGGAAGACCATTTGAAATACACATTTTAACCATTAATATTTTAAATGTAGGTATATTTTTATGAGACATAAGTCTATTATACCAATTAATTAAGGTTGATTGTAAAGCTATATTAGATGAATTTGAAGTAAAATATTTTTGATATTTAGAAGAAGGTATGTCTTCATTATCATTATCTTTAATATAAAAAAAAGTTATATTATATTTACTTTTATAATAATTATTATAAAATTAAATTATGTACTTAATTCATTTAACTTTTATTTATCTTCTGGAACTGACTGAGATAAAATTTCTTCTACTTTCTCACTTGTATAAGTATCTTTAAAATGGATACAATTTGCTAAATGAGTACGATACAAATTTGATTTATTAGTTGTATAACATCCTAGTATCAATGCTACTGCTTGGATTCTTCCATTTTTTGAACTAAAAAAAATGCATACTGTTTTTGCATTAGATTTATTATTAGAATTAGGAACTAAACTAAAAATTTTGAAATTTGTGTAGTGTTGGCATTTTAAAAATGTAAATTTGTATTCATAGAAATTTAATGATTATTGAAAAGTCTATTATTTTTAAATTACACTTGATTAATTTTAATTGGTTAATTAAAAATTATATGATAAAATGATAAATGATCTAAAGTCATATCATATGACTATTATTTATGTAAATTATATGACATGTGACGTAAATATATAACAAATGATAAAATGACTATCGGTTATATGACTAAATGACTAAAAGTCATATTTTAATTCAAATGACAAGATCATGTGCCAACACTGATTCTAGTAAGAACCTTTGTATAGATGACAATGACTAAAATAGTATTAGTGAATGGTTGCCTTATCCAATACCTTAGTATGAATAGATGTTGAAATTACAGGAGTTTCTATAAGATACACAAACTTCTGTCTCATTGAGATGGCAAGATTTCTTATAAAGAATTACTTCTACTTTACACATTATAAAAAAAACAATAAAAATATCCTTATTGATGATTTAAGAATAATCTGATTGGAAGCTGAATATTAATAAATTGAATAATTCTATTAATATTTCAATTAGATTCTAATGTTTCCTATCTGCATTATTATTCATCATTAATTAGAATCATCTGATGCTAAAAAAAAGAACAATCAAGTCAAATCTGATAAATCAGATTTGACTTGATTGGTTCCTTATTTGTTATTGTTCAACTAGTGATTTGCTAAATACTATTGAATTTTTATATAATTTACTTATTTATTTTAGCTATCTTAATATGCATATTAAGCTTACTTTATGATAAAGTATTATCATGAACTTTTTTTTAAAAATAAAGTAATTTTATTTATAAAAAATTATATCACTAAAATAATTGTTAATTAAATGTAAAGAATTCTTGGATTACTAATTAAAAAATGTTTGGTCAACTGCTCAATCAGAAACCTTTGACTAACTGATATATTTATGATTATGACTATTATAATCAGTCATGATCGTAACTATTAGTATCTCTAATTGTATTGATTAATTTTGGTAATTTTACAATTACATATAATAAAAACATTTTGTTATTGATACTTAATCTTAATTCTAGTCAGAATTATATACCTAATTGTTAATTCCAGTTAAATTATGTAAATCAAAATTTTTTGATAAATCAAAAAAATTTTTACAGATTCCTGCATTAAATGTCCTAAAAAAAATGTATAAGTTTTGAATTCCATCTGATTTGGATCAAATTCTGGGTAAAAATTTATAAAGAAGAAGGATTTTATAATTTTATAATTGATTAATAGTAAATATTTTTTCATCACTTTATTATTTGGGAATATCTTCTAGCTGTAAATAAAAGATTTTGTGAGAATTTTCCTTAATTTTAGTAAGTCAAATTGTAGAATCAGATCTTGTTTTAGAAGCTCATCAAAAGATTAATCAAAATAGCAAAGCTGATAGAAGAGAATCATAATCGTAATATTCAAAATTGATTTAATTTATAAAAAAATATCAAATATATAAATTAATGTAAAAAAGTTACTAATAATATTTTACTTAAAAAATTATTTATAAAAGATAATAATTTTATATAATAATTAATTGTTTATTATTTTTTTTTCTCTGTTTAAAAAATAAAAGTTGGATTAAGAAATATGGCTATTTTTTTTTTTTATTAATAACTTTGATAATCAATTTAGAATAAATTTATTAAAAAATGTACAGTATATCTATCATACTAGGAAGATGGTATGTATATATATATATTAGGATAATTCGTTCGTCTTCTTAATTTTCTATAATTTCGAATTGAAAAAAAATTATGCTTGGTTATTTTTTTCAGGAATAAATTATTTTACAGTAAATATATATTAATTAACCTATTTACATTTTTTTTTTTAAAAAACAAATCGACTAAATTGTTAAAAGTTGTCTTGGGTGACCGATTATTTTTATAAAATTAGGTTTAATTTATGTAATTATCGTTTGAAAACATGATTTGTCTGTACAGCATCCCGGGCGATCAAAATTTTGAATATCCATCGCTAAAATTATTTTAGAGTAAGTGTAACTCGCAAAAATCCTTGTATTTTGAGTGGCACCAAAAAATGTGAAAACTATATACTTATTCGAAGGAAATGATAGATAGTGTAAGAATGATAAGATTGCAATCCTTTATCAATAAACGTTTCTTAATTTACATGGAACGTGTTGTAATACTTATTTGAGTTCATGACATAACAAAGAAATAATCTATTACAATGATATTTCTTGCCTTTTTTGATCATCTTCCGAAGATATATAAGGGTTCTAATTTTTCAATCAAAAAAAAAAAAGAAAAAAAACTTCCCCAAGAAAAAGAGCAAATAATAAAGAACCGAAACACGATCCGTAACTTAGAAACCTCAGCAACCTCCGGTGAAATGAAATGCCAAAAGAGCAACAACTATTGGATGGAAGAAAAATATTGTCCTAGAAATAACCTATTGAATTTACTAGGTCGTAATAAACCACATCGCTATGGAACTCGAAGATAATTATAGAAAATAGTATAAAGAGAAAAGGCAAAAGCCTCAAACGTGACTCCCTCGTCATTTTAACTCATCACATGACTTACATACTGCGCCAACAATATTGATTATCTCATCATAAAGATATGCAGCCATCCTGATCATGCTTGCACCATCGCATCTCATTTTTTAAGGACTTTTAATTGCGGGGCAAAACTTAAGACTTTCGACGTAAATAGTCTCGTCTTTCGACGATTTTATTGATTTATTATAGTTTCGACGGTATAAGGATTTATCTCGACATTATCCAAATTGAAGAGCAAACTGATTTCCAATTGAAGGAATACTTATACAAACTGAGGAACAATTTTTGTTTGTCCAAATTATAGAAACTGTGATTAAACGTACACTTTTTTTTAAAAACGCTGATAATGCACAAGAAGTGTAGAGAGACGATCTTGCAATAACAAAACCGAACAAAAATCCTGAAGCCATACTTGAACTCTTGGCAACCGGATCTGTGCCAAAGTTAAAAAACCATTTTGAGCGAGTATTTAAGGAAGTATGCAAGTTTCGATCACGAAGATCCAATAATTCCGAAACCATACTGGCCATCTAAAAAGCTTAAATAAAGGATTGAATGTCGTACATTTTTTACTTTCAAGCTCAAGAAAGAGGGGCTATCTCTCTTTCTAACTATCGCGGGCGCGAGTGAATCTCATTGTAAGAGATGTAGTCATCCTGATCATGTCTGCATCCACCAATTTACGAGGCTCGTTACAAGTGATGCATTAATCTCCTTCTCGTGACACGGTCGCTCTATTGACCCATAATGTGCCAACGAGGAAGAATTCAAGATCATCTCAAATGTTCAAATATGAGGAATTGTAGTCAAACTGATATTAGCTGGCACCTCCATCTCACTGTTCCCTCCAACGTTTTAAAGATATACGCGATGGGTTCATACAGAGTTCCTAGGAAAAGAAATATCGAAAAGCAAGCTTTAGTCTACCAGCTGCGCCAAAGAGGAAGAATTCAAGATCAATCAATCTCAAATATTCAATTATGAGGAAACTTAGTCAACCTGGTACCTCCACCTCACTGTTCTCTCCAAATCTGCTTCAACTTCAACTTCAGTAGAAGGAATGCTTGAAATTGAGGAACAACGAAATCACGAAGATAAAATTAAGAAAGCTCGCAAAGAAAAACGATCAGAAAGAATACTTGAAGTTGATGAGAAAGTCCGGCAACAAAATTCCGAAGAGGAATATATAATAATATTATCAACCTTCACAAAAATCGTAGAATAAGTACAGCGATATTATGATCAAGAAATCCGGAGAACTGACATTTATTCTTGAGCTTTTGGTCACCAGAGATCTTGGGTTTATCCAGGATCATATTTACAAAACGCCTCTTTATAAGGAATTTCTCAATGCAGACGAGGTCTGGGTCATCCACTAATCACCTTCGCTATATTTGATGACGTTGAGAGGTATTCGTAATTTCGATTGCATGTTGTTAGTTAGCGTCATTCTGTACTCATATATTCTGTTTACTGTTAAAGCGGAACCATACATGTATTGGTTCAACTTTTTAAAGACATACGCGATGGATTTAGACAGCTCAATGTAGAGTTCCTAGGAAAAGACGTATCGAAGAGCAGATTTAGAAAAGGTATGCAATAGTTGTAAATTTAATTACCATCACTATTATTCAGTATAATTAATAATTTTTTCACTTTTCTATACATCAAAATTTCATAATGCACTTGGAAGTATGGCATATCGAACTTACGATCCAGAGGATAAGGTAATATTTTTTTGAAATTAAATTTAAATCTTTTTAACACATTAAATCCTAAAAATTTTTATATTTTAATAAGTAGTGTTGAGCTTTGACCAATATTATCTCGCAGCTTTTTGATGAATTAATGAATTTGCAAATATTGCGGAACTGAAACATTAAACAACGTCGTGAAGAAAATTAATAGTTTTATTGGGGAAATTTACATAGTATTATTTTGTAAATAAAGTCATAATATTTTACAATAAAGATAAGATAATATTATGAAAGTAAACGCGTTCGAGCAGACTTATAATTGGAAAAAGATCACAGAATATATATACATATATTTTTTAGTTTTTAGATCTTTGGTGATTAAAACTCGCACGGGATTTATTACAGAAATTTAATTGGTATGTACATTTTATTAAATTTGAATTTTTTCTTAATACTCCAAAATATATACAATCTATTTAGGCATATAAAATTTTTTAAAAGGAAATGGAAAAACACGCATCAAAATTGAACCTATATTACGTGTTATAATGTGTAAATTCCTTAACGACGCCCAATTTAACATAATTATTAACTATTTCAATAATTTCTTCGTTAATCTTAAAACTAAATTCTTCCATAGTAAGAGAAATTGATCTTCGTGGTGTACGATTACTCCAATTAATAAAGAAAAGGTTCATCTCTTCAGGACTTAATTCTGAACGCACATTAAGCGCGTTACCTATGTAACGTATTTTTAATTTATGAAAATTTTTTGGTGAAAACCTCGCGATGATATCAAACAATTCATTCTCCAAATGAAACTTTTTGTACCATCCGTATTCACAAACGAATTTAATGCTTTCTAACTTTTCACAACTATCAAATATTAACTTTAATATTTCGAATTCATCATCAACGATAATGGTTGAGAATGATTTTAAATTGGGACAATATTTGGCCACAGAGGAATTTATTGAATTATTACTATATTCAATAGAAATTTCATTCAAAAAATTTCCATTATTTTCCAAGAATTTATCCAAGTATACGCTCTTTGGAAATCTATATTGAAATTTTAAAGTTCTTAATTGTGGCATCTTAACGTGTTGAAATTCTTGAAAGGATTCATGGGTGTCATAAAATTCGAAGAAAACAAGTTCTCGTAAATTCGTGAAGTTTGTAAGGAACAACAAAGATTTATTGTCCTCCACATTGATATCTATCCTACTTATAGATTTTAAATGTTTTGTTAAATAAGGAAATATTTCTTTTAACCCCTTATTATTTTGCCATAAACGAAGGAAAGTCAAACGATTTTGGGCAGAAATCAAGCTAGTTACCCCCGTAGAAATTACTCTACGGAGTCTAATATCCAAGGATCGAATCTTATGACAAAATTGTGAAAGTTGTAAGAAAAACTCGGAATGTACGTCCGAGCAACATCTAAGTTCCGTTAGATTCCTAAAGCAATCGGCGGCCCCGTGATAAACGGTAAACGTGATATTCGGAACGTAATAAGTTAAGGAAGTACTAGAATAATAATTTAATTCTCTCAAAGAGATTTGATTCATAAACATTTTGAAAACTTCTTGTGTCACTACAGTTATCAGGTATTTACTGGTGATGGGACGATTATTCTTTGGACTTTCAGAGATAAGGGGAAATGCGTGATGAAAATTTTTGATCAGTTGATGATCTTTGAGAAAGGGATCATTCTTAACAAGTTGAATGTATTTAACGAGTCGACGCTTTATGATTTGATAATCCTTAATAAGTTGAACGCGATCTCTAGTAGACAAATTCCTACTAAGCAATCGATTTTTAATAATTTTGTAATTTTGAATGATATTATGATCGTGAAGGATGACTTCAATCGTCCTAGAAATTTCATTTATTGAAAGTGATTTAACAAACGAAACGTAATTAAATAAAGGAGGGGTGGAATTTAAAGGTGGAAGAATAATTTCATTCTTGAATAAAATTTCTTTTGATTCATCGGGAAGGCATTTAATTAAAGTATTGTAATTAAACACATTCCTCCATAAAAGTTGAACGGAAGCTTCACACCAACGTCGATTAACTAATAAGCATGTGTACAAGGTGGATTTATCCTTTTCCAAGTGTTTAAAGATTTCATATAAACAATCATCGGTGAGTAGTTGTAAAGACATTTTGCTTTAAAGCAAAAAAGAAAAAAACAAAGGAAAAAGAGAGAGAAAAAGGAAATGGAAAAGGAAAAA
Source organism: Funneliformis geosporum (assembly GCA_946474995.1). Taxonomy (NCBI): domain Eukaryota; kingdom Fungi; phylum Glomeromycota; class Glomeromycetes; order Glomerales; family Glomeraceae; genus Funneliformis; species Funneliformis geosporum. The sequence goes on from CAMKVN010000185.1 coordinate 7,578, forward strand.
GAAAGTAGGGAGGAAAATGGAAAAGTTTTAGAAAAGGCTTGCGTTTAAAATTTTAAAAAAATTTAAAAATGTGAAAAATCCGTCATTTAAAAAAAAAAAAGGGAAAAAAAATGATAATCATTTGGAAAAAGTATAAAATCGTTGTGACACATCAGATGTTAATTAATTCTATATACAAAATACATTCGATAAAAAACCATTAAAGAAATCATTTCTTATCTGACCCCCCCAATATAACGTTCGCCACAAATTTCTAAAAATATATTAATTAAGATAGATAAATCTGCACAACAATAATGATAAATTAATAATTTATTTTTGTCTTTGTTTCCAATTTGTCCCTTCTTCCCAATAAGTCAAGGAATTACTTTAAGTATGATTTATTAAGTTCAAATTGGTGGTTATGTAAGCGGAGCTTCAAAAAAAAAAAGGTTGAAATTTTCTTTCTTGTTAATTAATGAATGAAATCAATTGTTATCCCCATGCATTGCAAAAGAGACCCTATATCCTAAATTTACAGGGATTGTTTGGAAACGAGATTTCCGTTAGCTCTCATACCCTCAGACGCGGTCTTCTTGGATCCTGCATTAAAACCTGCTAAAATCCCTTTTAAACAAATTCTCCACCATTACTGCTGTCCTTTAGTTTATAATGGACCTTTCTACATTATTATTTGTACGTCAAAAAAAGTTACAATAAGGTGATTATCTATGTATCTGAAGTCGATAAAAATTCTTTGGATCGCAATAATGGGTTATTAAAAATTATTAACCATTCATACATCATTGTCGAACATTAGCTCAAACGTTCCTCCTCACAAATTGATTTCTAATTACCCTATAAAAAACCCTCATTTCAATGCCTGATCGCTCGATAAATACAGTATATTCAATCTATACCAAGATTTTCGTCCACGACAAAAAATACAGACACTACATTAGGTATAGTATGGATTGGATCCATGCACGCAATATCATCTCGAATAATTCATTTAGAAAATACTGCGCCATACGCATAATTTAGGTACATATCCATTGAGTATTAAATATTTATGATCATTTATAACACTTCATTACAAGATTCTTTATTATATATAAACAGAACATGACATGATATCGAATAGCAACTGTCAATACCAAATGACTCTTATGTGCAAAAGATTTTAGTCAAATACAAAAATGTTTTAAAATCAGCATTGTCAAAGCGATCACAGCCGAAGATGGGCGTTGACTGTAATGATGTGAAATATTATTATACGCTTGGTAGAAGTTACATTTATATAAGTAATGGTTATTCCTAACTCCCCCCATGAAATTACTAAGTTATACCCAGGAGCGTACAGTATATTAATTTTTTTTTATACAAATATTAATAAACTATTAAAATTTTACCTATTTTATAGGTTTTATTTCTGCTTCACAATTGTTCCATCAAAGTCAACACTCAATCGAAATACAAAATTCTTACAAGAACATAAAGAACATAAAACACCACCAAAAGAAATGCCACAAATTAATATCGAAATATTAATATTCATAATTGTGATAGTGTAAAATATCTATGTAACCAATTATGATTACAAATACACCTAGAATAGGTGTACAGTGTCCCGATAGGATAATTCATTAAAGCCCTGAAATAATAAACATAATTTACTATGAATTTTACGTACTTAAAATTCTCTCACATGAGAGTTTTCTTTACTGAAATTCTTGCATTGAATCACGAATTTCACTCCTTCGTGTTCTCCAGATAAGTCGACACCTCCGTTTCCTATCACCTTTAACCCTTTCTTAGTTTGGTGACTGATTCGGTGACTGATTCTGTATAAATATTCAGTAAAATAAAAAAACTTGTATTTTGATATCAAATATAATTTTTTTGAAGTATAGTTGACTGGAAAAATTCGGGGGTTTAACTATATTGAAATATAGGGGTTTGACTTTTCGTTAACGCTGACAACGTTGAAACTTTAAAAAATTTTTTTTGGAGTCAAGAACCACGATATTTATTATTTAACTATGATGATGAAATACCTTACATCGTGCACGAATTTTTTTCGATAACACGTGACACCTCGTCATATGGCGTCACGAAATGTCTTTACCAAACGCAAAAATTTACCTTCTTGGCCCATCTGGTGCTACTTTCTTGACCCACCATGACGATCATAGTTGTTTTATTTGGTCAAGAAAGTATGTCGTGCAGAACTGATAATCTACATAAAAAAATTTTTTTTTAAAAAAAAAAAGATCGACAATCTTAGATAACTTGGAACGGATTTTTCTTATTTAAACAGTTGTATATTTTTTCAAAAAAAAAAAAAAAAAAAAAAAAAAAAAAAAAAATCTCATCTCCAATAATTTTAATCATTAAACTCAAATAATTTATTTCGTTCTATTTCTTTTCCCATAATATGAAAATATTTGTGAACAAATATTATTACGAATATAAATGGCAACGAAAACAGCAACAACAACAAAGTATTAATTTTTATAATTTAATGGAGGAGAAAAGAGATGAGTTTAACTCATTCTCAAGAAACTGTTGCTGCGAGTCCTTAACTCAATCTCATTCTCAAGAGGGACCTCCACCCTATCGATCGGCGAAACGGGAATTGATATAGAAAGAGCCGCTTCCTGAAGCAAATATCCATTAAAGCTGTTTGGTACGTCCCTGGAAAATTTCTTGTAGGAATGGTCGAAATGAAATTTTCAGAAATTGGGTGGGGATTTATGGACATTATACTTCGCAACTTGTAACTTTATTAGTATATTTTTAATTTTTATAGTTTAAAAGTTATTAAGAGAAACCAAGTTTGAGATATATTGTAACCTAAATTTGATTGTTGGATTTTATATAATAAAGGATCATAATAAATGATCACCTTGGTCAATATCAACTAGTACATCATATTCTGGTCCTAAAAATTATTTTAATAGTTTTTGATGTTATACTATTTATTCTTTTTTGTATTTGTATTATAAACTAGTAATATATATATATATATTTTTTTTTAAAGTTAATAAATATCATATATATTTCCAATAACCATTAGTCTCGTTCATTCGGTGTTTGCTTGTTTCCAAAAATTTTCACACGTGGGTTTATAAATGTTTCATATATGCATTACTAAAAAAATTAATTTTAATTTTTTAATTTTTTAAAACAATGGCTATTATCATCGAAGAAATTACGAGAAGGCAGAGAAAGTGTACGAAGGAAGAGGTTAGACGATTTGAGAGAAACCATTTTAGAGTGCGAAGAAGAAAAGGAGAAGAGAATAAGAAATGGGGACGAGATGATATGTGGATTTTTTGGAAAACCAATCATCGGAACGCAAACCCGAAGAAGACGCATATCAAAAAAGTATGATCCTAGGTATTCATTCACCCAGTAAAGATGTAAAGCCACTAAACTGAAGAGTGATTCAAATTAGAAGCTTTGCGACCTTCTTTACAACTAAGTCATCATAAAATGTAATCTCAGATTTTCCTAACCTTTGTCTCTTCCCAATAGGTATAACCTCGCTGGGGATGATACCTTTCAATGTTATTAAGATGCGTGCAATGTTAATAACTACACGGAGAATAAGAGCACTATCTAAAGGTAAGCTAGCATCAAATTTATTTGTAAGCGGGACTAACTAAGCGCGATAAATTTTTTTTTAGAGTCTTCGGAACCATCGGTTGCGTAAAAGCACAAAAAATGTCCTGCCGCCACATAACAAATAATGAAATAAATATCACAAAAGAAATGGGATCAATTAAATTAAAATTGTCAATAAGTTCATTTACAGCAAGATCGCAATCTTCAGTTCTAGCCTTTTCTTCACCTTTCTGGACGATATCGTTGTTGATCTCGGATCTGCATTATCTCGATCATATTCAAATAGCAAATGGTTTTCAAGATGTCTACTAACAGTTGTGAGGGGAATTCTAATCAAACAGTCATAGAGATGGTGCATCATGCATTCAGATGTAATGTTTAAGAAATCTCTATCCATGGAACTGCATAATGCACTACTGATGCGGATTGCTAAGTCGTTTTGTCGCTTGTACTAATAAGTTCCTTTAACCGGAAGCTTTTAAGCTCCTCGTATGCAGCTGCAGGGAGCTTTCGGAGGAGTGGCTGATCAATAAGAGATTTGAGTTCATGAGCTCGTTTCGGGATAGTTTTGAATGGTTGAACAAGTTCATTACAAATTTTGTCGGTTTGATCAAGAAACATCGATTCATCATATCCTCGTTTTTGATGAAGTGCTAACTAATTAAAAAAGAAAATACTTTCGTTATTACATGGTGTAGGTGGGATATTGGATTTCAAAACGGATTACGCGTCACGTTCGTGTTGGCAATTATTACGACGCAAATGCCTTACCTTGATGTTCGTCTTTGAGTGTATCTATAAAATCTGTCAATACTATAGCAGGTCCAAGAAGCATAATCTTTAGAAGATGATCTTGCTTTAATTTGAGGAAATAAGGGTTTTCGTATCCCACTTTTTTTATTTTATCGATAATAGGAGAAACAGACATAACTATTATTTGTTCTTTTGAAAAAAAAAAAAAAAATAGTAATAAGTGTGGTAAGAAAAAAAAATAGAAGCGATCTTTTGGAAACAAAGCAAAGGTTCATGAATTTCGTTGTTTTTAAGAAATATTATCATGCGTCATTACGAAATAACTTGATTATACACGAGTCACATAATTTATTAAATAAATACCTATTATACTCAATTATAGTTCTTTGATTGATAGAGTCTTTCATTCTCTCTAATGCTACGCTTTTATCTGGAAATTTCAGAGGATCCAGACTTGATTTTTCGAGGTATATCATCAAGTGAGATTCTTGGATCTTTGATATATTCGTAAAGTAAATAATATCTTTTACTGCCTTTATACTAAAAAGACAATTGAATCAAATAACCTCTGCTTTTGATAGCTTGGATGTTTAGATTTGGATTGAAGTAATGATAATTTATTTAAAATACCATAACTAAAATAAAAATTACAATGAATTGACAGGGATAATTCTAAGAAATGGATTTTTTTTAAAAAAAAATCTTACTTGTCAGTAATATTGCCATTATTGCGGACATCTTTTTATTTATTTTGTAAATTTTTTTATTTTTTTCCTTATTTATTTTGTATTTTAAAGAACCACTAACGTTATCCTTCTGTTCTTTCTGTAGTACATTTCTGACGCAATGAAAAAGGCGGGTGGTCTTTTTTATTATTATTAGTAAACTTTATTACATTGCTTTCTTTTGTTCATTCCAAATATTTCGGATTTTAAAGTAATTATATAGGTGAATTTTTTTTTTTTTATATTAATGTTCCATTGATTTTTCGTAGGTATGATTTCTGGAATTTGGCGCTTAAAAATAATTATGTTGGGGTGTTTAATATTAAGTTCCATTTCTATAAATCATTTTTTAATTCTTCAAAAGTTGAACAAGAGAATTAATTAATAGATCAGCAAATTCAAGATTCCTAGCCGGGAGTAATATCATAATATCAAAAAAAAAGAGTTGCTTACCCCCAATCTTTGACTGCGCCCTATTCATCAAAATAATTGTATATTTTTAATTAATCAAATATGTCTAATTGCTATGCATGTAATATAAAAAATTTTTATTAAAAATAAGAAAACCTATTATCAATTTAAGATTATATAAAAAATCAACTATAACTATTAGTCCGGAGCGGACTATGCTCCGTGTCCCCGCTCAAAAATGAGTCGAGATCAGAAATGACTAGTCCATTTCGTCACATTCGTGCTCCGGACTTAACAACGGATTTCCGAAACCCGTTCCGAATATTAGCTATGTCAGTTATGTCAAGTAGATCATTTATTGCGTCATATTTTCTTGAATTATGACATTATCATTTTATATTTTAATTCGCATATGAAAGAAAATTTTTATTTGACATTTGCCACGGTAACTTTATATGGATTCATTGCAACCATCATACGCTTTGAAAGAAAATATTTTTCTGATTTCTAAACTAGCTTTTTGAGCTACTCCTAAAAATACATTTGTAATCATACGATCGATCTCCTACATTTTAAAAAAAAAGTTGATTTAACCATAGAAATACAATTACGACTTAAATAAGATCAGATGTTTGATATTTTAAATAAACAATTTGTTCGATATAAATGAATGTTTCAAAAAGTAATTTCAATTAATTTAATGATCTATGCACGCCATTCGCCCATTCGCCCTTTACAATTTGACGCTTCCGACCCTAATTAAAGTTAATAATAATACATTTATTAATTTCCTAAAAAATCGGATTGATGTAATTAAATTTCTTTTTTTGTGGCTCAATAATCATTAAATATTTTTGTATAAATAATTCAACAAATTTTCTCCCTTTCAAAATATCTTCAAACTTTACAATTTTTTTTTTTAAAAAAAAAAAAAAATAATAATATTAATAATACTAAATAATTAATTTTCGTAATAAATAATCATAATATTAATTAAAAATGGTTGCCACATCTATTTACGAATTAAAGGCCGATGATAAATCAAAGAATCCTGTCGACTTTGCCGATTTTAAAAATAAAGTTGTTTTAATTGTAAATACTGCTTCAAAATGTGGTTTTGCCCCTCAATTTAATGGTTTAGAAAATTTGCATCAAAAATACAAAGACCAAGGTTTGATCGTATTAGGTTTTCCTTCTAACCAATTTGGTAATCAAGAACCTGGTACCGATGAAGGTTTGTATTAAATATTTTTTTCAATTTTAACTAAAATCGTTAACTCGATTCTTTTTTTTTCTTTTTTTTCCTTTAATAGAGGTTCAACAAGTTTGTCAAGTAAATTTCGGTGTAACATTTCCATTATTGTCAAAAATTGAAGTTAATGGTGATAATGCTCACGAAGTTTATAAATATCTCAAAGATCAAAAAGCTGGTATCGCAGGTATTAAAAAAATTAAATGGAACTTTGAAAAATTTATCATCAATAAACAAGGGAAAGTCGTTCTTAGATATTCTTCCATTACAAAAGTAAGTGTTAAAAAAGATCCTTGTTAAAAGTTGTACAACAATGATTGCTAACTGATTCTTTACAAATATAGCCTGAAGATTTGGAAAAAGAAATCATTAAATTATTAGATGAATAATCTTTTATTCTATTCTACAACCTGTACCTAAACCATTTTAATTTTTATGACAAGTTTGAAATATATAAAGTAAAGGTTTAATTCTAATTTTCTTTTCTTAAATATTATAAAAGAATTGAAATAAATAAACTTAAAGAACTTTTTAATGAAAAAAAACATTTCTTAAAAGAGATAATCGGTCTATTTTTTATATATATTGTTAAAAAAATTTTTTCCTAAATTATCCATAAACAATGCACTTCTATTCAATAAACATTTAATAATAAAGAAATTTTTATTTTGTTTGTACATCTTCCAGCAAGTCAAATAATTTTTCCTAAAAAAAAAAAAATTAAATAAATAAATTTTTATAAAATTTAGTTGATATGTCTAGTCATTATAATAATAAATAACGTGAAGCTTACCTTGCACACAATTGCAATATCTCCATATGCATGCTTTTGTTGAACATGTATTACATCTTTTGTATTTAAAACCAATAATTCAAAAAATAATTTCACTGCATCTTGCCGTTTTGCCTGTATTTATTTATCATTGAATGTTAAGGATCATAAAGAATATAATAATGATTAAATTAAAAAAATATATCTTACCGTCCCCACAGCGCTTTCAAAACTCAATATTGTTTGTTTTGGTTTTGTAGAACTAGTTACGTCATCTTGTTTAAGGCATTTGCTCTTCAAAAGTCGCATCGCCTTGACTGTATTTCTACTAAATGAGTTGCCGGTATTTTGTTGATCTTGTGGTTCATCTTGGTCAAAAATGGTTGTTATATTTGGGATGTTCGGTAAGCCTAAAGAAGGTTTTCAATGATTAATATTAAATCATCAGAATAAATTTCACAAATTATCATAAGATAAATTGTTTACCTTCAATTGGACTTGTACTAATATCAGGTATATTTTCATTTCCGAACTATAATAATTTTAACAAATTAAAGTTTAGCTAGGTAAGAGGGCGAAAATACATTTCTACTAAATATCGGATCTATTACGTTATCAAAGTGATTGTCAAAATCATCATGCTCTGACGGCGTTGTGACTTTATCCTGTGTGAGATCTTTCTCTTTTGTTTGTTCCGAGGCATCAACATCTTGCGTTATTTCTGTAAAAATATAAGCTTCGTAAATAACTCAATAAGTTCAATGAAAGGAATCTAAAAGAGTCACAAACCTTTATCAAAGTTAAGTGTTTCTGGGACAAAATTAGGCTATTAAAAGGGACCAAATTAAAAGGCGTATGTTTGTTTTTAGTTCTTTTTTTCCACAAGTTTGTTTACTACAAAAAGAAAAACTTACTATAAAGTCATCATTATTATTGAATGTATCGGTATTAAGGTCTAACGATGTCCCTGATGGACCTGGTTGCGCCTCGTTGTCTTTAGATACTCTTTGACGCTTTCGAGCAAAGAGATACTGTAACTCGGGCCGAATATTATGAGGAGCGGTTAAATCAAGAAAATACCAAGCCCCCATTTGGCGGATTTCCGCCAGCCGTAATAATTTTCTTGAAATGGGAAGATATGATGACTGTAGGGCAGAAAATATATGGTCAATAATTATTAAATGAAATCACATTACTGGAAAATTTAAATTTATTCTATTAACCTCGATGCAAATATCTGATGTGTCGTCTATTTGACTTTTAATATGTCGATTAGGTAGCTCGGTTACTTCATCCATCACCATCAGCCTTCGTTTCCTACGAACTTGTGTACGTGGAGGAAGAACTAGATCTTGTTCTTGAGGTTCTTGTGGTACTTGAGACTCCTGAGACTCCTGAGGTTCTTGGAGTTCTGGGTGGTCCTGAGTGTCCTGAGGTTCAAGACTTTGAGTCTCTAGAAGGTTATCTTCTATAAATAATCAAGTAATGTTGTAAGATTAAGAAAGACATGAAAAAAAATTAATAGCAGTTTAACTTTACCTTGTCTCCCTGCACTTTTTTGAGACGATGGTGAGAAAATTGGACCTTCCAAATTATCTTGAATGGTGCTAAAAAAAAAAAATCACAAATGGTCGTTAAAAAGCCACATTACCAAACCGCGATAAAGAAAATGTAATGTGATTTACTTGTTTTCGTCGAAATTTACTGGAGCATCAATATCCATTCCATCCAAGTTTCCATGGTCATCGGTGTCCTCAAAATTTTTGGTCAAGCTCGTATCGATTGTTAACATATTATCCACATCAAGATCCATATCAAGGTCTAGTCGTAACTCGGGCCCATCATCCATTATCATCAACGGGTCATTCTCCATACTTTTACCAATAACTTCTTCTGCAGTTAGTGGGGCCTCCTTTTGAGCGTCTCTTGCAATTTCAATTTCCGAAAAGGATTCATCTCCTTCATGACTATGAGATCCTATTTCATCTTTGCCTGTTGCTTTCTGGTCGAGATCATCATCATCTAAATTCAAATCAAAGTCTCGATCATCGGCATCTCCTAATAAATCATCAACAATATTTAAATCTAATGGCAATTCAAAATCATCTCTGATGGTGATATCCTGGGGTCGAGAAATGTTTGAACATGAAACAGGAGCTATTTCAGTCCACTGTCTACAGATATGAAAGGTGTATATATATTATTTAATCAATATGCACTTAAAATTATAAATCAAACCATAAGGAACTATATATACCTGAGATGCAAACCAAGATCGGGCATGAGGATATCGAATTCTGTTATATTATCGGGTAATGTAATAGATTCGAAACTAGCAATTCTTTGGTCCTCGGGAATATCAACTTCCCCGGGCCTAAATGCCTTTAAAATTTCATCAACATAAACTATCATTAACGTAAATAAATAAACCAAAACAATAATAAGTATCTTTACCATTTTTATCTTCAAAAGGGCTTCATTACAATCTTCCAATAGATATTTTGCTTTACGCGAATATATGCGCGCGACTCCCAGCAACAACTGTCCAGATAACCGTAGAGCCATTGGAGGCTGATCATCTCCAAGAATCGCACCTAACAATGTTTTGAACGCAAATGGTTTCAATAGTTCATAGCTATATATGATTTAGATCAACTTTTAAATAACCTAGAAAAATGTTACTAATACTAATACACATACCTACAGAAGTCTGTATGTTCGTTTGTAAGAACTGTGTTTTACTAAGTTTTCGTTCCCAATGCGCCGCGAGCCATACTTTCGCGAGGGGACCCTTTTTTTTTTTTTGAAATTTGAAAAACTATAAGTAAAATAGTTCTACCAAAAATAACAAAAGCATATATATATTACCTTTTTTGATAATATAGCCTCTGAATAAAACATTTTGAATAATAAAAAAAAATAGTTTGGTTAACAATAGTAGTAGTGGGAAGTTATCGAAACGTAAAACGTGAATAGATAGTATTTAAACAATAAATAATGTCGACACGCTCTCTTGGTACACATTAGGAAATGTATAAATTGAATGTCGATCTGATTTCTCGTGTTCATGTAATTTCATGATGAGTTTGATCTTTAGATTTTTTAAACCGAGAATTCAGAAATTTGTCGGAAAATCTTATGAAAATTTTCGATTTGGAAGAAATTATTCTCTTTCTATACAAAAATCAATAAAAGAAGAAGATTTTGCTGATTTGGCCAAGTGCGTCTTTTATCTTTTTAATAATATATCTTTTTTTTTAAAAAAAAAAAGTAATATATATATATATATTCGCGTCTATAACTTTTAGAGACAAATCCTTCAAACAAGTTTTGAACGATATAAATAAAGCTTTATCTTCTACAGGTTCCATAGAGGATTCTTTGTATAACATTGAAGAATACGAAGATAAGCCATATGTGCGCAAATCACCCGAAGCAAGTTTCGCCAGCAAAAGAATCGGTTGGGTAATGTTACCCGATTGGCTAAATGAAGCAGTTTTAGAAACCATCAAAGGTTAAGTTTCAAACGAAATGATATAGCTTATATTATATAATAAATTGTTAAATTATCTATAAATTTTTTAGAACACGACAAGGAAATCATTAAACAGGATGCAAAGCGAATCTATTTATCTCTTCGATCTACTACTGGTTTTAACCCTAAATCTGACAGAGATTTTAAAGGTATATTTCATTATTACTCAAATTGATAACATCGCTTCATTCATATCTTTTTTAATGATTCCTTTCTTTATTTGTTCTCTCAAGACCCCATCATGGGTCCGTGCAAAAGTGCTCTAAATACATTCAAGCGCTTTGCTCAAGAAAATGAAGTCAAACCTCACGTACTTGAATATGGTACTCGCGAGGCAATAGCTTATCTCGCGGGCTATTTACCAATTTCTTATGGTCCGATTTTCAATGTCCTCACTGAACTAAAAAGCAGAATTCCAGACTTTTCACCACAGAATGTCTTAGATTTTGGAACTGGACCTGGTACTGCAATATGGTAAATTTACATCCTAATAGTTCATGAAGAAAAAGTGTAGCTCTTAATTGATTTGATAATCTTTAGGGCAACGCATGATATTTGGGGTAGAAGTGATCAGAATTTTTTGGGCATTGATATCTCCGAATCAATGTTGAGAACAGCGGAGAAACTGTTATCATGTATGTGCTAATTTTTTTTTTCTCATTCTAATCCATTCTACTTTATCTATAAATGATTTTAACCATATTCTCATACTTTTAGTTCATTCTAATAAGGATCAAATAAAAAACATTGAATTTAAGCGATACCTTACCTATGAGCCACACGTAAAACGCGATTATTTTTATTTATTAATTTAGTAGAATGTCAAAAATTGAAAACAAAATTTAATCTTCCTTTGCAGTTGAAACACGATCTCGTGATAAGTGCATTTACTTTGAATGAGCTGTTGAATGATAACGTCAGAGAAACTGTTTTGGAATCCTTGTGGAATAAGACGAACGATATACTGGTAAAATTATAATCTCCTTTCGTTTTTCTTTATGTCCTAAACCAAACTTTATTTTTAGGTTTTAATCGAAAACGGTACTCCAGCTGGATTTAAAGTCATAGCGGAAGCGCGTAAGAAAATTTTGAGGATGGAAAATAAAGGACAATTAAACGAAGTGGAGTCAATTACAGATGAAGCCAGAGATAAAAAGAATCGTGGAGCTCATGTGGTCGCACCGGTTAGTTTATATTTTTGTGTATTGTCAACGTCAAATTAATTAACATAATAAATAAATCTTATACATTGTGATTAGTGTCCTCACGATGGTACTTGTCCTTTAATAGCGTCAAGAAATTGGTGTCATTTTTCACAACGAATTAACAGGCCATATTATCTCGTAGGTGTCTTGAAAAAATAAGAGATGGGACATTGTTTATTTTCATGTTTAAGATAATATTTGATTTTAATTTTCATTTAGATGAAAACAAAAAATGTGAAGAAGGACAATTTTGAAGATTCGAAATATAGTTATGTCATTCTAAGAAAAGGGAAACGTCCGACGCGAATCACTTCAACAAACGTAGATGTCTCATCTTTAGACGTCAATGACAAGCGCGGTTTGATGCTTTTATAATAAATGTAGTGTTCATTCTTTCAAAAAAATTACAACTAATCCACCTACAATACTAAAGATTTAACGGCCGAGGCGTATCATTGGTCACGTTTGGTTATGCCGCCCATGAAGCGAAGCGAACACGTCGTTATGGATTATTGTTCAAAGACAGGCAAAATTTACTTGACGCATAATAATTTTCCAATTGATGTTCAAGTTATTTTAAATGAATAAATCCGAATTTGTAAGCTGAAACTCTTTATAATATTTATAGGTTATATCGAAAGAGGAATTATTCCCAAATCTCAAGGGAAGATACCATATCGGGATGCACGTAAATCTATGTGGGGTGACTTGTTTCCACATGAGCCAAAGAAACCTGCAGTACGAAGGCTTTTTTCACATAGAATCGAGCAATTAGATGTAAAGAATAAAGAAAAAGACCAAATGCGAATTCCTAGTGGGCAAAAGATTAGTAAAAAGAAAGATCTAACTTTAATAAGAGAAGGAAGACTTAGGAAGAAAGAGCGCGAGAATGATGTAGGATTGGCATATTCAGCTCATCAATCCTCACATCATGAAAAGACAGACATTTCCACATAATCTAAACCGATTATGAATTGGCATTCTTCAGATATATTTAAATTAATATATATATATTTAAATTATTTGTAAAATACAGATCATATAATAAAAGTTTTTTTTTTTAACCCAAAAGAAAATTTGTTGTCTACGATCATTTTTGTTTGAGTACTTCATTAAGTATTGGTTTGACTTTGGCATAAACCTCATCTACGCCTTCCGTACAAGGTATCTGCAAAAAAAAAAAATTTATGATTAATTTAAGAATCAAAATATTTAATAAGTGAAGTGAAAGAATACATACTGTATGCACTTTTCCTAACGTCCTGTAATACTCGACAACAGGATAACTAGATTCAATAAAGGTCTTGAATCTTTTCTTAATCGTTTCACGATTATCGTCAGAACGTCCGCTTGTTTCACCACGTTTCAAAAGACGCTTAAGCATTACTTCTTCAGGACAATCAAAGAAGAGGATACAAGTGGCTTCAACGACCTATCAAAATTTGGAAAAAAAAAAATTAATTATTTTTTTTTATTTACATATATATAAAAAGGAAAAGGAAAAAAAACCAACTTCTTTTTCAAAAGCATGAGCTTGATCTAATTGTCTCGGAAATCCATCAATTAAAAATCGATTGGAATCATTTTCAATCATGGCTTTTTCGAGCAGTCCAATAGTAATTTCCATGGGAACGATTTTACCCTCCTTAATATATTTAGTGATCAATTCCCCATCTGGAGAATTCGGTCTTTCCTGTTCTTTTCGTAACAAATCTCCGGCTAATCATACAAACAAGTTAATATCATGAAAGTAGCAAATTAAAAAGATGAATAAAAAAAAAAAAAAATAACATAAAAGTTACCAGACAAGTGAATGAAACCGAAATCTTGAACAATTTTCGCGCATTGAGTACCCTTTCCTGAACCAGGTCCACCTATAGTGTGATTTATGTATGGATTTTTTTTTTTTTTAAAAAAAAAACGAATCAATTCATCTATACGTAACCTCGGATCAAAAAAAGAATACGTGTATATATATATATATTGAATGTATTAAATTAACCTAATACGAAAATAACTGTAATATCATCTTTGGAACTTTTTGCTTGAGAAGTCATTTTTATTTCTTTTTTTCTAAAAATTAAATGAATAAAGTTACATATCAATATAATTCCTTTAGAATCATTATAGGATTGACGTTTCACGTCACACATTTTCGTCAAGAATTTCGGCACGTCAAATTTTAACCTAATTGAATGACTGCATGATAAAAAGAATTTATTTCAATATACCTCTACTTTTAACTAAAGTAACGTATGCTGAAACTCCGACAGATAAAACTGCTAAAATTGCAAGTGGGTGAGGTCCTTTTGTATTTTGGGCTTGAGAAGGTTTAACCTTTTGTCTCTTGACTTTAACTTCGTGATTATTTATGGGACTAACTGAAAAAGCCCTTGTTGACCTATGAAAACTTACTTTTAAACCTTGAAATAATTTAAAAGAATCTGTAACAGTTCTTTGCATTATATACTTGAAACGGGAAAAATTTTCACCCCCTTAAATTTGAACTTTATACCCTGATCGGCTATTACCATTTTCAACGAGCTTGTTTTAAAAAACGTTTGTGTAACAATCTTGATGCAACACAAATATGTTGTGTTGTAGGTGTTCATTAAACTTCTTTTTCACTCACAACTTGAGAAAATTTTTTTTCTTAGATCTCTATCTTATTATCTTACTATCTTACTCCTCAACCTAAAAAATGCCTCTTCCTATAATTAAATTTCAACCTCATTTTATGAGAATAACTCCAGAAAGAGCAAGAAGATGGTATGTTATTTCTAAAATAAATAAAATAAATTTTTTTTGTCGAAAATATCTCAAGATAACCATCTTTAAATAAATTACATAACAAATAAAGGGCACCATCTGTCATGGCATTTACTGGAGCTCTTGGTATAGCAGCTTTACTCTTCGTTGAACCGATCCCAAGAATTCGTCAAGATATTTTAAGCAATGTTCCTATTCTTGGTAATTATTGGAGACCTAAAATAGAAAAATGAGGAGTTTTTAGTTATTTAAATTGTTATTTAGCCACTATTCATTCATTTTATTTTTTTTACGTTGTAAAAAATAAAATTACAAATATTTTCTTTGGTTGGCTAAATTAACTTTTGAATGATTATATGGTTCTAATAAATAAAAAAAAAAAAAAATTTCGGAAAATTCTAGCTCTAGGAATTTAAAAAATTTTAAAAAAATAATTTCAAAAATGTCTCGAGTCATCTTAAAATTTACGATAATTTATTTGGGAACTATTGTTATTGTAATATTAATTTAGTTATCGCTAACACTATATATTTATGTGGAATAAATACTTTGGTTCGGTATAACTTTGTATTTAAAACGGAGGATTTAAAAATAAAATATTTTGGTCTCCTGTATTTGGAATGGCTTGTTGTACGTAGGTGGCTTGTTGCCTTGCCATCCCAGCTTTTTCATAATTCATATTTTCAACTAACTGTGGCGTAAACATTTGTTGATTTTGACTTTGTATGTTTGAATTCATATGTTGAATTGAGTGTGGTATATTTAAATCTTGGTCAGACTGAAATTCTGTTGTTGGATTGTATCTTAATAATTGCTATGGTCGTCGAATTAATAAAAAGTTGTCGGATTTAAATGCAAAATCAAATTAATCAAATTGCAATGTAAATTAATGATTTTTACCTGTTTTATGATTTCTTCCGGCGGTGGTGTAAACACTTGTGGACACGAACGAAGCAACGTATCTTGTAAAGATGGTGTAAAATCATAATTTATAAAACTAGGCTGTTCCCATGTTTGAGGTTGTGAGTATATCTGAGGATAGGTTTGAGGTGCTAGAATATGCTGCTTGTGTTCGTTAATCTGTTCACAAGGTGGAATCTGATAATATAGATGTGGATCAAATTTCATTCCATGATATTCCTGTGACATGAAGGATTGATTACTATCATCTTGAGAATATGGATTAATTTGAGTTGGTTGAAAATCGTAAAGTTGTTCTTGTTTTTGAAAATGAGGAAAGAAGTTCTCTTGAAGTATAGGTTGTGACGACGAAAATGAATTAAGTTCGTTTGGATTTAATTGAGATACAAGTGGAACTTGAACATTCGATTGGGTATGCTGTTCATATTGGGATTGTAGTTGTTGTATTGGTTCAAACTCGGGATGTTTTGGTAAGGTTGACGACGATCCTTGTAAACGCGTCGAATCCAAATCCAGCTTTGGTGAAAATCTTGTACTATTCGAATCCATTATACTGGGAGATTGGGATTGAAACAAATTTTGAAGTTGTGGCGGTAACAAATTCTTTTTTTTCTGTGCAGGAATATTTTTAACAGCTAAACTGCCAGCAGGATAATTACAAACAATATCCGAAGTCGATGAGAAAGGAAGTGATATAGTCGTCATATCTTCTTGAGAACTTATATTGATTACAGTGTTAGGATCAATATTTGAGGACTCACAAATATCTTCTAATGCTTGTTTTAAAACAATTTGAACCTTTTCGGTATATTTTTGATTGGAACAAGCTAAGGAAGCCACGCGTGCGGCCAAAACGATGGTTTCATTAACTCTCCTTTCGGTTTCTCTGATTTTGATTTTCTTCCTATTAGGGTACACGATTGAGAATATTCGTTTAATAATTTAATGTCATTGACATTCGAAATCTTGTCAATTATATCGAATTGAATTCGTTTAAATATATATAAACATAATTTATCAATTCGAAAATGATCCATTTTATCGCATAAACCCAATTAAGAAATTCAAAATCTACCTTTCTTCTGCTAACCGATTATAAAATCTCCTTTCATCCCAAGGTAAATGTGGGAATTCTTGTTTCATCAATTGTCTTATATCTCCCGTTGATAATCCGGAATTAGCGTATTCTATAATCCTTTGAAGGGCGCTAGGAGGCCAAGGTACTGGAAGATTTTCAGGAATTAAGTCATGGTTGTGTTCTACATGCTGCGGATTATTTGATTTTTTAAACTTCCATTGGTTTTTGCCTTCGTGAATACTATTGAATAGAACGATTCTCCATTTGCAGCCACATCGATTTGAGATACGCTTTCTTTTTGCTTGCTTGCCTTTCTTCAGAGAATCCGTGATCCCTTCACGTGAACAATAGATATAAATATGCTAAAAACGTAAGTAAAATAAGCAAAGATTCAATGAGTAAGGTCAGATCAAAAATAATCATAAAAAAAAAAGAAAAGAAATTTCGATCGATCTATTAAAATTAAGATTGCCAATACAAATGAAAAAGATGTTTTAAAATCATAACAAAATTCTAGACTTGTTAAGAAGTGCCAGGCGCAGCAAAGTTTCTATCGTTGGAAATGTTGAAATGTTGAGAAATAAAAAAGTACCGACCTTAATCGAACTGGTTTCTTGTTTTATCATGAAACCATACTCTCTTGCTAGTTGTCTGCAATGCAATATAGCTTCTTTTGAATTTTGAAACTTCAAAGGTGTAATGCTTGCGTAAAAGCTATTCATCTATATTATCAAGATAAGTTAGGTTTTTCTTGTGTTAGATAGGACATAACAAAATCAAAAAATCATGAATGAAAGAAAATTCTCAAGAATACCGCTGCCAAGGAAGATGTTTGTGAGTTTACCCCATAAAAACGTAACGAATATAGACTCGAAATCGCGTCACTTTCGCTGGGAACATACGACATTATACTACAAAGCGTATAACTGAGAGGGAAAAAAGGGAGATAAAAATGAGAGGAATAGATAGAAAAGAGGAAGAACGTAAATAAAGTATGATCATGACCGAAAAAAAAGACGGTCAGTTTTATATGGAGATTTTTTTTTTCGTATAGTATGTATGTAGTAGACGTTTTGAAATGTTTCGTCAGCAAACAAACGGAAACACTATTTCCAGTTGAATCAACGTAGTATAAAATATATTACTTTATAATAGACTTAAACTTTCAATTGGATAATCTTTTTTTTTACAGTAACCTATTATAACATAAATATTCTGTCAAAATTGCTCAGAGAAACTGACACTTCATTTATTTATTAAGGGGTGTATGCATATTCGACTAATTACAATAAAGAACAAGATGACTGCAGCTCACAACATAGCATAGCCTGAGGACTAATCTGAAATCTTTTTTTGCCCGTACGACAAACTAAAGACGAAAATGAAATAATGAATTTTTTCATAATATAATATAACATGATATTGTTTAATGATCTTTCTCAGAAAAGTACCAAAGAAAGACCCACTTTGTAACTTTATCCGAGTTTCTGTAAAGATGTGTCCAGGATACCTGGTATTTGTAATGCATAATGACTCACATTTCATATAACCTTGTACGAATACAAGCGCGTAAACATTCAGAGTTCTTTATGATATGAGCAAGGAGTTATAACGGAATGCCGATAAATTTACTTAATTTATTTTAAGAGGCTATTTCCTCGGTGCGTTTTGCGATAGTGACAATTTTTGAAAGAAGTATCGACTTATCAAATCAGAAATGTAAGCCAAGGAACTTTCTTTGGAATTCTTGGAAAGTTCTATTTAAAATCTATAAGTTGGAGCCGAAATTTTTTAAAAAAAACCATTTTATATGTCATCCGAATATGAACAATATTTTAATATGCAAAAAATTATCACAAGATCTCCTTAATTAAATAAGGAAAGTTCACATTTTATATATAAATAGGTGCATTATCCCTTGTTTATTTCCAAATATTGACGATTTCATGTAGGGCATACCGAGAAAAACGGATCAAAGAAAATCGACAAAATATTAGACTGTTTATATTTATCATCCAGGTTAAAAATTCAGGTTTTTCCGGTAAATTAACTTTAAAAATTTTCCGTTAAACATTTATTAATATGATTCGTAAGAAAGGTGACCTCCTTTTCTCCTAATCTTGCTTTGAATTCGCAATTCACTCTCCCTTTTACCTAAATTCTTTAACCTATGAATTTCAGTCTCAACCTTTTTATCCAAATCTTCCTTGGACATACTCTTCGAATTCTTCATTTTCTCCACCTTTCTTTCAAATTTTTTTTGTCCTTGGAGACAGCGCATAGTCTTTTTAAATTCTCGTTTATCCATTCCTGGAGCTTGTCCTTCCTCGATTATCGTAGGAGATATTTTAAGAGACGGATCGATTTTCATTCTTGCTAATTTTTTTATCAACATGGAATAACTCAAGTCTCCTGGCGTATCCACGTATTCCAAAACTGCCATTGGCGCGTTATCTCCCTCACGGGATCCTAATTTGTGGATGCGTGTGTAACCTCCTTTACGAATTCGATACCGATCTGCCATCTCATTGAAGAGTTTGGGGACAGTCAAGTCACGTTCCTAAAAAAAAATGGAACATACTTAAAAGATATTCAACCAACAAGAACTTTTCAAAAGTACGAATAATATCAAACGATAACAAAATCTTTATGTAAAATAACAGTTTGAAAAGAATATTTTTTAAAAGATTTAATGATTACCCGTAAAAACGCCATCGCTTGAGATTTAGCATGATCATCACCTCTCTTTCCCAATGTTACCATCTTTGATTATTATTATATTTCGTCGAAATAAAACGAATGTAAAAAAAAAAATAAATGTTTGTTGATTTGCTTGCTTTATAAAAATCTCTGAATGCAAATCATTTCACCTTATCGGCTAGTTTTCTTGCCTCCCTTGCCTTTGGTAAAGTGGTCTTTATTCTATCATGTACAATTAAAGAAGAAACCATATTTCGTAACATGGCCATTCGGTGGCTATGATTACGGCCGAGCTTTTTGTGATGTTTTCCATGTATCATTTTAACGTTTTTGATGTTCTTACGATTTAATCGTTATCGATTACAAACAAAAAAAAAAAACGTTATTAATGAAGCTGAATTTTTTTTTTTTTTGTAGGTTTCATTGAAATTTTATGTCATAGGACGCCCGATCGTCAGTTGTGATCAGGCGTGACGCAATCACAATCAAATCTTTAATTTTTTATTCTAACTATTCTAACGAACGAGGTAAATCTTTTTTTAGCAATTAATTGACCGTATTTATTAAGCTAAATATGTTAATAACAGAGAACATTGTAACTTGCTTCTATAAAGTTTTTTTCTTCCTTAAACAACTAGAAACTTGTGAAAATGCAAACAAACTTTGAGAACAAGGTTCGTGAAGCGTACCGCCGTGCGCTCATGCGTGGAGAATTACACTTTATAGAAAGCACTGTTGATAAAGTAACGGAGAATGGCATTGAGGTACTTATATTAGGCTATGATTTTATAGTGGAGGGGGGTCAAACCAGGAAGTTTACCTCAAAAGTTACAGTTTGAAATATTTTTAGCTCCTAGCTTGGCCAAAAAACCTTCGGCGACTCACGAACAAAAAAACGAAAGTCAACCGAAACTTAAGGTGAATCCTTTCTCACCCTATAGTCAAGATCTATTTGTGCAAGAATATGGAAAACATGTCATTTTATTGAATAAATTTTGTGTAGTTCCAAATCATCTCTTGGTCGTAACCAAAGGTATGTGATTTTCATTCGTAATGATTAGATGAATTTTCTTATAATAAATAAATAATTTATTTAAATTTTCGGATGGTAATTTGTTTAGAATTCGAGAAGCAAATAGAACCTCTCAGCCAAGATGATCTGAATGCCTTGTGGTATTGCATGATGCAAATCAAGAGTCAGCAATCACTTGCTTTCTATAACTGTGGAGACTTTTCCGGTGCAAGGTATTGTTGCAGGAGATATGATTTGTAATTTCTTACTTGTTAGTTTAACGTTCAAATTATAATAATTTTGTTAATTTAAAATGATAAGTCAAACACATAAACATATGCAGATAATCCCCTTACCAAGCGACATCCGTTTTTCACCTCCAATCAATGGTATTATTTACACGTATCAAAATAAGAAGCCAGGTAAGAAGACAAAAATTCATTCATTCAAGTCCAGTTAATTTCAAATAATCATAACTAATTATTTTGGTCGCATGCCCCCCTTAATTAACTAGGCGAGATTTTCGACTTTACTGAATTGCCTTACGTTCACTATGTGGTACTATTAGACCCTCAAAAATTGAGTGGACACCTTGGTCATAGTTATCAAGAAGAAGTTGGGCAATATTTAATTGAAACTTATCTTTCATTGTTGAACAGCATGATTAAAGAATTTGGTTCTTCCCCGCCGAATGCAAGTCCCTCACATTTGTCATACAATTTTGTGCTAACCCACACTTGGATGATGATAGTACCAAGACTTAGTGAGAAATATGAACAAATATCTGTTAATTCTCTTGGATTTACGGGAATGTTCTTGGTGAAGAGTGAGGAAGAATTAGAGTATGTTAAAAAGGTCGGAATATTGCGAATGTTGGAAGGTGTGGCTATACCAAAAAGCGTAAGATCGAATAATTGAAGAATACACTTTATATTTAATTTACCCACACGGGACCCACACCGTTTATTTTTTGACCGTTAAACTTTGTAATAATTCTCATATTATTTTTATAAATATACATTTATACTTTACTATTTGTTACACAGAGGTGCACGGGCCAGTCCAGGGTATAATAGAAAATCCATGTTTGGATACCTTCCTAAAATAATACGTTATTAGCGAATTAGGAAATGAGGTGACGAGAAAAATGCTTAAATCCGTTCAGGTTCCGGGTAATAATAATAATAATAATAATAATTAGACATTGTTAATTTGATCGAAAACGTGCAAAAAATATATTAAATAATTTACTCAAAAACAAGGGCCCATGATTTTATAAAACAAAGCCAACATTGCGTTTGATGCTTTATTAGCTCTTCTTAGACTTATTGAAACGAATAATGCAGAATTCTAAGCGATGTCAAATCACCATAAAAAGGTTTATAATGTTGTGCGGTCAATCAAAATTTGCAGGAAATTAGAAATTAAAGGTCATACCACTCGTAACGATGATCGTAATCATCCATTGGATGATCCGAAGCAAAAAAAAAAAAATGACCAAATTTCTTTTTTCCCATTTTTGGTCTTTTTTTATGTATCGATTTTAATTTAATTTATTATACTAGTTTAAAACAGGATTTTTGATTAATTTAAGTTTTGATTCGGAAATTATTTTTAATAATCACTAATTAGGGATATTGTAAAAATTGCGGTCAAACCATTTTTTAGCCCATATCAAAAAAAGGTCATGATGTGCAAAGGATTTTGGTAATTCTCTCATTATTTTCAAAAAAAAAAAAAAAAAAGGAAAAGAAAAAAAAAGTCATTGGCCACCATGGCTCAAGGCTGTAGCACATGTTGGCGTGCGTGTAATCGTGTAAAAAAAAAATTTAAGATAACAATCTTGAATGTCAACTGATTTAAATTAAAATTTCGATCTCAACAAAAATTTTCAATATAAAAAGCGTCCCAATTCATTTCGGTTTATTTTTTTTAACAAAAATAACAACAAAAAAAGAAATATATATATATATATAAATATATTCTTTTATAACGTTAAACTTTTATCATCAATTAAAAAAAAAATGGATTACTTGAAAAACCTCACGAAAAAATTGGATATCAACGGAAAGAATGACAAATCTGTCGTCAGTTATAGCACGACTATAATTACAAAACGTCTCGAAAATGGTGCGCAATTTATTCAAATATTATTTATTTCCTTATACTTTTTTTTTAAAAAAAAAAAATTTTTTATAATAACAACTAGGTGTGCCAGTCGAAGTAATAACTAAAATTTACGAATCCAATTCACCGATTGAAGTAAAACTTCCTGATGGAATGATTGAAATCGAAAAACCAGCAGAAACACCCAAACCAAAAGAAGTAGATCCAGATGAACCCAAAATGGATGATAGCATTGTAGGTCTTAAAGGTGAAAGAACTGATCCCGTTAGGTTTGTATTATTTATTATTTTTTATTTTATTTTTTATTTTATTTTTATGTCAAACTTTCTTAACCGTTTATGAAAAAAAATATAGTCGATGTTCTCCGGTTGTTGACGCTGATGATTTCAAAGAACATCTTGATCTGACTGGTAATTATATAAATCACGTATAAATCACGTGTTAATTTTAATAAAAAGCCACTTTTTTTAAAAAAAATTCGAATTATCATTTTTTATAGATTACGATTTTTCCAAAGTCGATGCTTATGCCAGAAAAACTCCGAAAGCCGAAGCAGAGAACACTACACGGTTATCAAAATACCTTGCTAAACCTTGGAATAATGAATTGGATAAATTGCGTTGCGTCTTTACTTGGATCACCGAAAACATACAGTATGACACTGACTCGTATTTTGGAGGCAATTCCCAACAGTGTGGTCCTGAAGACGTTTTGAAATCGCGTAAAGCGGTATGTGAAGGATATGCAGTATTATTTGATAAATTGACCAGCGATGCAGGTTTAAAGGTTTGGAAAATAAGCGGACACGCTAAAGGTAAATAAATAAATAAATAAATATTTTTTAAAACTGGAAATTTTTTTTTTTTGATAATAACGCGGGATTATTCGAATTCATTTCAAAGGTGCCGGCTATACACCTGGTTGTGATATTGATAGCCGTCAATTCGCTCATGCGTGGAACGGTGTACTTTATAAAGGGGAATTTCTCTTGGTTGATAGCACGTGGGGAGCTGGTACCCTTAATGGAATGGACTTTGAAAAAAATTTTGAGCCGTTTCATTTCCTTTGTTCTCCAACTCAATTCATTTATAGTCACTTTCCAGAAAATTCAGAACAACAATATGTAACACCAAAACTTAGCAAAGCAGAATTTCTTGATTTGCCGTATGTTAAGCCAAAATTCTTTTCGTCCGGTCTAGGGTTCGTTAAACATCTCGGCAATGAGATTAAAGTATCGGATGATCAGATTACAATTGAAATTGAAAGATTACATCCAGACGAGAGTAAACCTTTATATGCTACTCTTGAGTGGAAAGATCAAGAATTGACAGCATTGATTCAAAGGCTTGCCACACCTGGACCAAAAGGTGGTAGAAAGTACAAATTGTTAAGTACTTGCCCAAGCAAAGGTGAAGGAAAGTTTAACATTTTTGTCATGTTAAAGGGTAACGAGGTAAGAATGATTCACAATATTTCCTATGTATATCTAGATATATAAATATATTTTAACGGAAAAATATATTTTATTTATTTTTTTTTTTAGGGTCCATTAGTGTCTACTTTTAAAGTTAAAAATTCCGGGTCTGGTAAACACTTTGCACCTTACGTAGATACTTATAGTGTTCCGTTTAGTTTCACCATTCAAAATCCTGTTCATGCAAAATTACCTTATAATGAACATGTCAAATTTGAGATTACTATATTTGATTCACCTGAATCAGAATTACCTTCTTTTGCATTATATTTACCAGATAAAACCACAAAAGATCTTCATAAAGTTTCAAGTACGCGCGATAGTTATACTTTTGCAATTGACGCTTGTGTAGATAAAAAGGGTAAATGGAATTTAACATATTGTTCAAAACCAAATACTTTTAATTTTATTGCTCAGTATACAGCCGAGTAAATTAATATGATGAGAATTTTTTTTTGGTGATGGGTTTCTTTATTTATTTTGAACCAATCATAATTCTTTTTATTTGTATTTATTTTATTTTTTTCATTTGTGGTTTCTAAAACCATTTTTGTTTAATATAATTATCAATGCATATAATACATGTATTTAAGCAAATTAATTAAATAAACTTATTTAATACTGGCGTTAACAACGGTTGGTACTGTACATATACCCTTTTCAGTTCTAAGGATATGGACACTTTTGTCCTCACTTTTGATCCATGATGCTTCTTTGTTACTAGTTGTTATTAATCCGGGTTGTAAAGTTTCCCATACTTTCCTCTTTGGATTTAATACAGGTTCGGGACTCCCTTCTATAATAATAGTGTAATTAAAATTGAATTAAAATACTTAAAAAATTTTTTTTAAAAAAAAATGATTTGTACCTTCATATCCCTCAAAATATGCTCTATCACCTGGCTTAGACCCTGGGGGAGGGTCAACAAGTTCAACATTGCCTTCAGTTGATGTCGCTGCAAGAACCATCGCAAATGATTTGATTCCGCGCATTCTAATAATTTAAAAATTTAAATTAGTAAAATGGGTTATAAAAAAAAAAATTATCGGTTTTCTAATATCGAATTAATTACTTACGCTGCGGGTTTCAAATTGCAGACCAATACAACGTCTCGATCCTTATAAAAAGGAACTAAATGTTATTATTATGAAATAAATTCATTCATGATATTTAAAACACTAATAAAGCAAATTAGACAAACCTGCATTTGATCTAATGGAATATATTTAACTAAACCACTAACTACAGTCCTTGGTTCATCCTCACCAACATCAATTTTTTCAACATATAATGAATCTGCATCGGGATGTTTTTCGGCCTTGATAATATGCCCAACGCGAAGATCCAACAAAGAAGGTGAAATAACTATTTCAGCAGTAGCCTCCTTTTTATTTTTCTCTTTCTTCTCTCCTTTTTTAGAAGCTTTTTCGGCTTCCTTCGCTGCCTTTTTATCCGATTTCTTACCTTCTTTAGCGGACGAACCAGCAGCAGAAGCTTCAATTACTTCATCTCTTTTTGATTGATCCTTTGTTGCTTTATCTGCTTTAGATTTTCTAACTTTCTTTTCAACCTGTATTTAAAAGGACAAAATTCTTTTTCATTAATAATTAATTCTTTTAAAATAAAATTCTGAAAAAAAAAAAAAAATAATAATTTCAATACCTTAGGAGCTTCCAAATCGATCTTTATAATGTCCAACCCACTTTTAGGACCTGACTCAGAAGTTGCAGTATTTTGGATCAGATCAAACCAACGCGTCAAATTTGGCAATTCAAATCGTTCTTTAGAAGATAATTTCGCCTGTTGCAATAAAAATCTTGCTAAATTTAGAGACGTGATTTTAGAATTAAATAAAACTTTATTACTTTATTATACTCACCACGAAATTGTAAGTCCGGGCAAACGCGACTAAATCTGCTACGGTTAAATAATTTCCAACGATATAAGTACGAGTTGTTAGATGTTGATTTAATTCCTATGTAACAATGCGAAAATCAGTTTCATGAATCAATTAAATAAATAAACAGATGAATTACAAATCTTACATTGGCCACTTTGGACGAATCATTATCGGCTTCTTCGGTTGATTTGATCCATTTTTGAACCTAATGATCATCAAAATTTTCATTTTACGAAATAATTATTTATAATTGTCAAGTTAAAGTGTATCTTTTACCTCAGACTTATCAGGTTCATTTTTGGCCTCTAAACTAGGATCAAAATGTTCAACTAAACTATTGACGACAGAAATAGTTCCTGTAAAAGTTTTACCATCTTCAAGCGTTAAAGCTGAATTCTAAATTAAAAATAACCCTTTTTAAAATACTTTTTTTTTAAATTTATAATCATATACGAATGTCATAAGATAATACCTCAACATTAGACTCATGAAGTGAAATATTAGGTGGAGCTGAATAATGATATACCAGTTTTGCAGTTATATCGTTTGGTGAAAGTGTTAAATTTGCTACCATCTTTATTATTTTAGTGTGGTAAGAAAAAGATGATAAAATTTTTCTGATCATAGCGATCTACAAATTGCATATCTTCATGACGTGAAAAATCATTTAAAAAAACTATTTTTTTTTTTTAATTTTTTACGATCGGTTTGTCCTTTCAATAATATTATCATGAGGAAACTTTTATTTGATCCACGTTTATCTAAGTAAAAGTAATAATTTATTAAGAGATTTTCTCGGCAGATTTAAACTATATAAGCCTCGGAGTAGTGCTTACTCGTAGGAAACTTTCATTAATTACACTACAACTGAAAGGCAATGCCTTGCAGTACGCAGCCCTTCAACCATTATCTTTGCTACCAAACATTTGAAGTAGTTTGTTATTAACTACAAAGAACAAATATTATTATTCAACAATTTCTGAAATAGTAGATGAATAACAATCAGAAATTTCTAATCTGATCAGTAATTGATGGATAATAATCTCATCTTACTAGTATCGCCCCAAGATTTTCCACCCCACGTGATATGCACAATTTGTCACGTACGTATTCTGGGGACAGAGAATTTTTCACCGCTAAAAAATTTTTGTTTCACGCCCATTAAATGTCACCGGACACGTGGGAGTGGAAATTTACTTAAAAACTTTGGGGCGATAATGTGTCTAATCAACGATGTCATCCAATGAAATAGTGACCCGTTACCGATATGATTATCGATCTTTTTTTTTAAATAATATAAATATGCTCTGGATTTACCATTTCCTAGTATTTAAAAAAAAATGAAAAACTAAAGACTCGTAAAAAATCCTCACAAATACAGAAAAATTATTACTATATACAATATATACCAAATCCTTTCAAAAATGATGTCTGACATCTTAGTTAATAAAGTATTTTATAATATACAAGAAGTAAATTATTTCATTCTAATTACTTCAAAGAACTTCAAAGAACGAAAAGTGAGGGCTCTTCTGCCTCTAAACAGCTAAGCGATCATCAAATTAAGGAATTTATGAACGCAAAACCTTAGCAGCAAAGCGATGACCAAATTAAGGAATTTTGGAATGCAAAACCTTACAAGTCAAGCGGTCATCAAATTAAGGAATTTATGAATGCAAAACCTTTACCAGCAAACGATGACCAAATCAAGGAATTTATGAATGCAAAACCTTACCAGTTAAGCGATGATCAAATCAAGGAATTCATGAATGCAAAACCTTACCAGCAAACGATGACCAAATTAAGGAATTTTTGAATGCAAAACCTTACCAACCAAGCGATCATCAAATTAAGGAATTTATGAACGCAAAACCTTAGCAGCAAAGCGATGACCAAATTAAGGAATTTTGGAATGCAAAACCTTACCAACCAAGCGATCATCAAATTAAGGAATTTATGAGTGCAAAAATGTAAGCATTATATCTTTCAGCTCAAATATTCATCAAGGATAGTATAACAACCTTATTAGAATATCTTGGAATCGAATTACTGTTAGAATATAATAATATTAGCTTATATAAGTTGTAAATTAATTTATTTGTAAATTTCAAATATTTAATAAAAAAATCAATTTAGCAAAATACTCTTCTTTTAACATGTTTATTATCTACAATTTGATTATAAAGTTTATTACCAAAATAAATAACCTTTAAATTTTTCTCTTAGATTTATTTATTTTAAAAAAATTACAGATACCTATAAGATTTAAGATTATAAATTTTAACAAAAAGAAATTGAATTACTATAACAAATAACTTAGACTTAAACATGTAAAATTAATTCTAGTAATTTAAAAATTTTAATTAAAAATTTCAAAACTTGATTTTCTTAAATTTATTATATTTAAATTATAATAATCTATTTACATTAAAATATTCTTATGATAATAAAAAATAATAAAATTATTATTTTATATATTTATAATTTGCTTATAATTTGATTATTTATAATAATAATTATTATATAATTTACAGTTATAAATATTATAAAATAAATATAAAAAATATTAAATTATTTATATAATTTATTAAATAGTTTAAATATTTATTTATTTCAATTATTTAAATTATTCTTATAAACATTATTTTTATAATTTTTTATTATATAAAATATAATTATTTAATTTATAAATATAAACTTAATATATTTAGTAAAATAAATAAATACCATAATTTTAAAAATAAGTATAATCTAAAAATAAGTATTTATATAAAAATTTATATATAATTTTACTATTATTATCACTAATTTTTAAATCATTTAAATTATTTAATATATTGTAATAAACTAAAAAGTTATCTTTTAGATCACATGATTTTTATCTTGTCACAAAATCCATCCAATCAGCTTTAATTGGCAGATCCTCAAAATCTACCCAATCAACCAAAAATTGGCAGATCTGTAGAATATGCCAAATATGCCAT
>CAMKVN010000186.1:0-36801 GCA_946474995.1 Funneliformis geosporum
ACATATATCTGTGAACAAGTTGGATTAGTTTATCAAAATGAATATACTTTAGCATATAAATCACATTCAGAAAATGGTGCTGGAAGGCAAAAATCAAGTAGAGTCAACTCTTGAATTTTCAATGAACGAGCTGTGACTGAGATGTGACTGAGTCGCTGTTTCAAATTTGTATAATATCGGAATTTTATGAGATTTTCTTAAAAAGGACAAGCTTAAAAGCTCTAGATTTAGGGTTATGCATGCCAAATATTAAGTACTCAGAAATCAAAACTTAATAAATCAAACCATTTGAAACTATGAACTTGATTTTGACGCCAGAAAGTTCTTATTAATGAATCTACAAAGATATTCTCATAAAATGAGACAAATCATTTTGCCAAGAATACAAATTCATTAAAAATTAGAATTATATTAACACGAACATTATTTATTGAGTTTTAATTCAATATGACATAAATATTGAACACTTTGAAATGTACAAACTAAATCGATTATATAGTTGTTTTACATATAGTATCTTCCTAAAAATTCAATAAAATAAATTTCACAATTTTTTATTATAAAAAGTGAAGAAATTTTAGGAAAATAAGTTTTGCAATGTTTATAAAAAAAAAAAATTGTAGAATTCCATATTTTTTTCTTTTTTCATTGGGCTAAAATAAATTTGGTTGGTCATCAACTCATTTCTTCATTTGACATTCGTAATTTAATATTATTTTCAATGTATGTATACAACAGTACGAAAATACCGACCTTGTCTTTCTTGTCTTTGGAATTTATGAGAAGACGAGGATGACAAAGTCGCAAAATATGTTGCATATTGCATCTACAACCTACTTATAAACTAACTTTAATTCAGAATTGGAGGAATGATGTATCCCATCTTCAAATAAATTAAACCCCCTTAACAAAATCTGAAACAACAAATACAATCTTGGATATGAATTATTGCACACTTAGGTTCTAAGGACCGTGTGGTCCTTATAAAATTAGGACAAACGGTTTTCGGTTCGTTTTAGAGTATGTAAATTATATTATTTTAAATTCTTACAATGCTAAGCGACTAATAACGTAGTAATTTTTGACAAGAACATTGCGATGATTCTTTTGCGTCGACATTAGTTTTTTTCTTCTTGTTTTGTTAAGAAAAATTGATTAAAAAAAAGAGCAAAGTCATCACTTGTCATCACTGTATTTATAAAAATTCAATTTATCTAATTTAGATTATTGTTTATTACTTTAATTTTCTTTTAAATAAAAAGCAACTGGTCATTTATTTTGTTTTAATCCAATCTTGTAAGATTATTATTTTTGCATTATAAGTATCAATAAAAGATATGTTGCTTTATTGTAGAAAGGTTATGCTAATAAAAAGGGTTTAGAGTTAATGCTAATTCTGGTCATACATTAGACCTATGAAAATCGAAAAGATAACATCTCTTCTTACCAACATTTTCAGGTATTGACGGTATTCGGGTTGGATCCAAACGCATTGATACTTTTAAACCTAACATGTACCGAAATCTCAGCTGCATGTCTTCTTTGATAATGAATCCTAATATCGTAATATTTATGCTCAAAGCAACATTCCATCAATGTTGACACCTTCAATGAATATTTAAAACATAATTTTTTTAATTGTATTCCTTTATTTGATTATTAAATGGCCTAAAAATAGATGCAATTTTTTCCGTCATACTTTTGATAAATGACATTAGTCATTTTTTCATTTGTAATTTGGATCATTTGCAAAATGACAAATGCTTAAAAAAATTTAGGGTCATGACAAGATTAAACGGTCAAATGACCAGGTCATTACGAAAATGTCATATAATTCAAATCATTTAAAGTTTTGTTTATATTATTCTAATCAAATATGATTTTATGTTAATGTGGATTATTTTAATTGAATAATGCATAGATATTTTTATTAAAAATAATAAATTAATAGAATAATTGATTTTATTTAAAAAAAAATATCTTTTTTATTATTTAGTCAAGATGATATCGATATATTTTAATTGGAATAATACAAATTAGTCTGTTAAAAAATCAGTTAAAATTGACCGATTTTGACCGAAAATCGGTCGGTCAGATGACTGATATCAGTCAAGTTCATGACCGGTCATTCTATTCGGTTCAAGGAAAAAGAGATGGTTGTTGATAAAGTTATCCTCGAGAAAACTTGTATAAACTGCATATCGTTAGGTTATGAGAAATAAACTATAAGGAAATATATATGTATAAATATATATAGTGTTGTATGAATGAATATACCATAAATATGAATGTTGCCAGTAAAATCAAGTCATGAGATATAGTAATAAATCAAATTCAAAACGAATTTCCAATATTATCAACTTCATTAATTATCTAAATAAAGAAAAGTTTAAAAATACGTGGGAACGAAAGTAATTTTTTTCGTTAAAAAAAAAAAAAAAAAATGATTTCACATTAGTATGGTGCCATAGTGCCATGTATTTAAAAGAATCTAACTGAATTAAATCTGAATTACGGAAACTTCTGGAATTTATCTTAAATTGAAAGATAATGATGACCCACCTCCATGTGCGATTTTATTTTTATACGCTAATACATTTACGGGAAGTTGTATATTCTGATAAACTGAAAAAATTTGAGAAAACAAATTTTGAGATGAAAATTTATTATTGATTAGCTCTTTCCTGATATTTAATTTCGATGCTGATTTTATAAAGCATTATTTTTCAGAACATAAGAATAATTGTAATAATATACTTTATCTTGTTGGGGATTTCACGCTTACATGTTCGTAGGAATTATTTGTTGATTTTAATTTGTATTTTAGTTAATATATAAATATTTATAATAAAACTGCAACAAAAAAAATATTTTAAATTATTAAATATTTCAAAAATTTTAATAAATTTTTAGATGAAACGATTAACCCGTCCGCAATTAAATATAAGGGATGAATACTAGAAAAATCGGGTCTTGAAACATTTTTTAACATAATTGATTCTTTTATTGTAACTTTGATTTCTTATAATACTTTTAACGAGTGGTCAAATCTTAATTTTCTCCTTTATAATAAATGAAGTAAAAAAAGATAAACAAAATGATGTCGTACAAACTGTGTATGAAACGAAATTATTATAATATAAAAAATGTTAAATAATGGGACAACAATAAATTTGATGAGAATAAAAATTGGGACTTGATAACATTAGTATTATTATAGAATTATTTGTTTCTAGTTATTATATAATATTCCTATGCTCCTATTTTTTTTAATTTTTATAAAATTTTAACCAGACTAGCAACAATACAAGCAATATTTTTTTTTTTATTTTTTTTTAAAAAAACTTTTTAATATGAGAAGAATATATGATAAAGAGATATAAAAAACTTGGCGAGTTCAACTGTTTTCGATAGAAATTTTAATTTTTTAATTTTTTTTTGCAAATATTATTATAAACAATTTTCAGAAACTCAATATTTCTTTGATAATTTAAAATAAGTAAAAACAAAATAATTTTATTAAACGATTAAGAACAAAATGTTTATTAAAATAGAATCACGAGACAGTAAATGTAGCATGATTTGAACAAGATACAAAAGACAAAACTTTAAAATAGATCAAGGATAAGCACACATTTTCTCAAAGTCGCACCCAATCTTATCACCAAGAATCTCTTTAAATTTGTTCCACTCACAATATTCACTATCACAACCCGGAATAAACATCGGTTTAAAATCAAGTAACAGACGTATGTATACGTGATCGGAACATTCATAAATTTCGAAATAAACGGTAGAAGACCAGTGTACAACCCTAAATTCTGTATATTCGATGTTTTGAATTTGTTCAAAGGTTAAATTTGCCGTGAGTGGATATGGGTTTTTAAATACTCCCTATAAAATAAAAAATATATATGTCGTTATCATGAAATAATAAGGTTAAATAAATAATCATAATAATAATAATAAGTTTAAATTTACATACGATTGTAGTAAACACCATTACTATAGTGAGACCGTGAGCATTCCTTATATCAGCTATCACAGTAGAATTCCCATTCAAATAATCCTCGACTCCATTTACCAATTGAGTTACATATCTACAACCTATTCGTGTATTTAAAGGACTACCATATGAGAATCTATAATAAAAGTTAATTTCCCAAGCATAGAGTGATAATCTAAGTTCTTTAGGACTCAATAAAGAACACCATGCATCAGTTCGATTATAAACGGTGAGCCAAAATTGGCAATTATTAAAAATATGTGGTACTAGTCTTGCATCAAGAGGTGGACTAATATTATACTCTTCGGAAATTCGCTTGGCAATTGGCGCAAGTGTCTTGTTACCATAGGCATAGGCTTGTTCGTCAAGTAATGCATTATTACTATCAACAGTCTCATTCCAACGACGACAGGCGGTAAACATACTTAATTCAGCGTCTTGTTCCTAATACATGAATATGCGAGGTTATAGTATGTGTTAAAAGATATTGACAAAAAAAATTCATTATAAATGGCGCAGGGTAAAATTTACCAGTGGTACATTCCGATAGTAAATAGGTTGACTTTTACAAGTGTCTAAAGGCCCATAACCATTGAATAATCCTTCACTAAAGGACATTGTCGACATACCGGTTCTTAAATAAGAAATACATACATCATCAATATAATTTATTGTAGGAAAATGATGAATTGATGCAAAAATTGATACCTTGAAGTTTGAGTACTTTGAAATCTTATAACTTCCGGATCATATTTAATCCCATCCCAAAACTTTCGGTATCTCTTACGAGATTGTAAACCATCGAAATAAGGTTCAATTTGGCCTCTTTTGGTTAATTGGAAATTTTTACTCAATGGGAAAGGATTTTTATACTAAATGGAAAAGTTTTTGCGATAGTGATCAATAATTGTATTGTGCATTGTATGATTAAATTGAATTTTATCATTACCCATTCCTTTGCAACTGACACATTAGCAAAAATGTTTTCCAATATTTCAAATTGGAGAATATTTTCTGGAGTTGGGTATCTTGATCCTATTAATTAATTTGTTAAAAAGTGATTTTCATGTATTATTTATTTATGCTGTTAGAATTTGTACACGAAATAATAATTACCATGTCTAGTAAGTAGATGTAATTGCTTTAAGTTACATTTATCGGGATAACTTATGGGTTTGATGTCAAGAGAAAAAGCAGTTTTTGATGGTTCAAGGAAAAAGAGTTTGCTGTTAATAAGATATTCTCGTGAATAATTGAATAAAACGCATTGCGTTGGATTATAGGAAATAAATAAACCGAAGACTAATACAGAATATACAATTTGGTATGTGATCTGCATCTTTTTGTTTTTTTTTTAAAAAAAACAATAATTATAACGATTAATTTCCTCTTTTTTGAAAAAATTTTTTTTTTAAAAAAAACTTGGGACGAAATTGCTTCTTTATTAGTTTTATTTTTGGCGTTATTTCTTCGACAATATTGGAAATAGTATGATGGTGATATCTTTGGAAATGAGTATGATGGTATGGACATCGTAAGATCGTGAAATAATCGAAAAACAAACTCCTAATTGTAATATAAAATACACTTACCCAATTTTAACGTGTTGTATGGTATTATTAGGTAATTTATATGGTGTGACAGAAACGTTATGTATTGTACCTGAATAAAAACAATTCGAATTTAGATCCTAGATCCAGAAACATTTTTTCGGATC
Organism: Funneliformis geosporum; assembly: GCA_946474995.1. NCBI lineage: Eukaryota > Fungi > Glomeromycota > Glomeromycetes > Glomerales > Glomeraceae > Funneliformis > Funneliformis geosporum. The sequence goes on from CAMKVN010000186.1 coordinate 5,724, forward strand.
CGGTTTTAACCTGGGCCCAATTACTTAATATTATTCACATGTCATTACCCTATTTAATTTATCCATTAATTATAAATAGTAATACTTACTATTTATAATGATTACTATTTATATTTATTTTTGAAAATATTTGTTTGGATGAGGTCGGAAAAATATCGGTCGAAGACCGAAGTCCCATAGTTTGTTAATATGGCAACCAATAGAAATACATGACTGATAAAATAGACATTCGGAAGAAATAAATATATGATATAAATTATAGTTGGCTAAATTACATTATTATTATTATTATTATTATTTGACCCTGGAGCATTAAATTTCTCAAATTACATTTTATAATATTTATATCGGCCAACTCTAAATTAAGGATCAGTACTGCGCCATTCGTTTAAAAATGAGTTTATACCTTTGGTTATAAGATTTCGTAGCTCCCATAAAACTATCAAGTTCGGACCAAGAGAACCCATCGTTATTACGAAATAAACTAAATCTTCCAGCTTCGCTGAAAAAAAAAATTTGTAACTTAAAAAGTAACAATCTATGATTCTTTATTAATAAATAATAAAATAATCAGAAGCTGGATTTTTGGGCTTGAAGTTCGACAGTATAGTTAAGTAAAATGCGCGGCCAAAATGTCTGCTAATTGGTTGATGATTTGCAAAAATATTTATAAGCGGTTTAAAGAACGTAATAACCAATGATACTTTTAATTGTTTTTTATTTGCTAAAATTTTAAATAATCTGAAATATAGAATTAATTTTAAGTAAAAAAAGGTATATAAAACGAATATATTAACTATACTTGATTTTTAGAAGGATTTAATGATATAGGATATTTATAAATTATTTAAATACTAGATTATAATATAACCTTAGTCATTAATACTTAGATTGTAAGCCATTAAATATTTTATATATCTTATAATTTAATTAAACTTTTTAATTGAACTAGAACAATGTCTAATGATTATTTATATAATAGGGTAATTTTTATATTGTAATTTAAACATAACTAATTTATATAATGGTATTCAGTTAGTAAGTTATTTTTATTAAGTATATACTAAATATTTAGAGAAGATATGATTTTGATATGATATGTATTTGATGATTTATTTCAGTTTTTCACTTGATTTATATAGTTAGTTGTACAACTTCATCAATTTATATACTGTTGATTTCGGTAATGCATCTCATATAAATTGAAATTGAAATTTATAAGCTATTATTATTACTATAACTATAGTTACAGCTATTGCTATTTCTATAGCTATGGGTTGTTTATACAGTAAACGAGCAAAATTATACAATACTTTTTAAAATAAAAAATTTATATAAATAAAATAAAGTGAAAATAAAACAAAAATAAATTTTATTTATTTTATTTTTATTTATTGATTTTTAAAAAAATCATAATACTAATATTTAATTCTATTTCCATTTGTGACAATAACCGTGTTGATCCTCTGCAACATATGTCAATTAATTTTTATAATATTCTGGAGGAATATCTTTTCAAGCATTTTTAACAACTTTTTCAAGCTCTCAGATATTAGATGGTAGAGAATAAGACGTTGAATTGTCATTTTCATTTTTGCCTAAAGATTTTTTATTGGTTTAAGTCTGGATTTTGGGCATGCTAAGGAAGCATCACAATTTTAGCACTTTTACGAGCAGCTGCAGCAACTTTTGAATGATGCAATGCAGAATTATCTTCTTGAAAAATTCCATTACTATGAGAAAAATACTTCTGCAAAGTAGGAATAACATATTTTTAAATAGTTTCAGCATGTGTTTTATCAGTAACTGAACTATTTAAAGGAACAATTGGCCCAAGTCTATTTCAAAAAAAGCATCTTCAAACATTTTGCGCGAACTAGTAATACCTGACTAAACTCTTTTTTGAAAAATTGTAATTTCATCAAAAGTTTCGTTTCTTTAATATTTTTATATAAATAAATATAAAATTATTATATTTTTTAATGTATTTAATTCAAGGAATTTAGATCAAGTTAAATATAATTTCAGCAATTAAGTAAAATAATTTTGTCATTAATAAAAAACTAGTTTTGTCATTTCAATTTCATCAATTTTGTCATATTAAGAAAGGTAATTTCATCAGGTATCACTAGTGTGGACTGTATTTTACAATAACTTAACTGCAATCAGAATTCAATTCTTCTTCTGAATTACACATACTTTTTCTTGATGTACTTGTTGAAATTATGTAAAAATATTTTCATCTAAAAAAACACTTTTTTCCATTATATCGTTGTTCATTTATCATATATGTGAACCCATTTAAAATGAATTTGACAATATACTTCTGTTATTACAGATTTGTGATAAGGAATATGAGCGCTAAAGCTAACTTTTTTATGAATATGATGTATAGTAAATGCAAAAATAGGGTTTTTTAAATGAGATATCCAAACAGTTAAAAGCTTTTTACACAAAGCTAACAATTTTTACTATTTTCTTGAACAAAAGCTTTAAGTTCTTGTTAAGATGATATATTAAGGAATAGTAGGTGACCAGTTTGTTATTTTATTATGAAAAAACCAGTTTGATGAAGGCATTTAAGTGTATAATAAACAGCTGTTTTACTATACTATAAATTTTAGCAATAATATGATTATTCACATTTTTTACCATAAATAATAATATCATGTGTTATTAAGGTAAGTATCTTTATAATTTTATAAAGTTTTAACTAAAAGTAAAATAGCTAAAAAATTTTATGTTCATGTTTATCACATAAATAAATAAAAATCATAATATTTATATCTTGTGATTATATGATAATCTTCCTAATTTTAGTAAAAAAAATTGTTTGCATAATTTTGATCATTGATTGTATAATTAATCATTAGTGTAAATTTGTAATGTAAGCTTTTTTATAACATATTTATAATATAGGAGGCAGTCAGTAGAAAAGGGGGAAATCTAAATTTTGGTCAAAATTTATATTATTAGATTACTTGGATAATCTCGATTATGTGCACAAATTTGGCTTAATAATAAAAATTAACAAAAATTTTGGATTTCCCCCTTTTCTACTGACTGCCTCCCATATGTTAAATTTGATCATCATGTAAAACATTATTTTTATAAAACTTAATTTTATTAATCTTTGCTAATTTTTATAAATTCATTTTTTTTTCTATTTGAATTACATTTGTTATATTATATTTTGTATATAGTTTTATATAATAGCAACACTAGTCGAATGATAACAAATAGGAGACTAATTGGGTCAAATCTGAGTTGTCAAATTTGACATGATTGGTCTCCTATTTTTTGTTTTTTTAGAATCAGATGATTTCGATTGATGATAAATAATGGTGCAGATAGAATAAAATAAGATTTCAATTGCAATATTATAAAAATATCAATAGGATAGGTTATTCTTATTAATATCAATTTATTAATATCCAGTTTCCAATTAGATTATCCCTGAATCATCAATAGGGATATTCTTATTATTATTGTCTGAAGCGTAGCGAAAGACCATATAATTCCATGCTGTTTGACTCAAAATGTCCAAATATTCGTCCGCTTGTTGTTTGAGTCAATCAGTATGATTGGTGTAAATAACAAATAAAGAAAGGAATCACAATACTTTTACCATTTCTGTAATTAGTGTAAAACTTTATTATTATTAAATTATATAAAAAAGCTTCAAACTTATAAGGATTCCCATTTTTTAGTCTATTATACAAATAGCATATCCTGATTGATAATATTTTATCAAATTATTATAATACAGGTAATTTTATAATTGTTTATTTATACAAGTAAGCAATCCCAATTAATTACTATAAAAGAATTTTATTATTAATATGATTATATTAATATAATACTTTAATTATAAAAAAAATACATTTATAAATAATAAGCTTCTAATTCTTACAAATTTATTAAATTTAATTATTTGTTAAATTTAATAAGAAAAAAAATTCACTCCTATTAAAGAAAAAAAAATTAGTAAAAACCTGAAAAAACATCACCAAAAGAGTTTTAATTTGTAGTATACTTTAATCAATAAGCAAGAAAAATCAACTCCTAATGAAAAAAGAAAAAAATCTGAAAAATCTACCATCCCGATTTGTAAACTTACCTTAACTAATAGCAAAAAAGTCCACTTTATTAAAAAAGAAAAAAAAATGTAAAAATCCAAAAAAAAGTCCTGATTTGTATCATATCTTATTTAGTAAATAAGTAAGAATAATCTACTCCAAATAAAAAAAAAAAAAAATTAGTAAAAATCTGAAAAAAACTACCATTCCAATTTGTAGACTGATCTTAACCAATAGAAAAAAAATTCACTTCTATTAAAAAAGAAAAAAAAATAGTAAAAGTCTAAAAAAACAACAACAAAAGATTCTCTATTTGTGGCATACTTTAGCCAATAAGCAAAAAAAATCCACTTCTAATAAAAAAGAAAAATGTTAGCAAAAATCTAAAAAACCATTATCTCGAATTGTAGACTTATCTTAACTAATAGCAAAAAAGTCTACTACTATTAAAAAAAGAAAAAAAATTAGTAAAAATTCGAAATCCACCATAAAAAAGCTATTTAACTTATACAAAGAAATAAGGTTTAGTAAAAAAATAAGTAAAAAACTAAAAAATACCTCTGAAAGAGTCCTGAAAAGCCACTTACTGTACCTTATCCAAAAGAAAAAATGTTTACTATAAAAAAAAGAAAAAATATTAGTAAAAACTAAGAAAAAAGCGTTTCTAAAAAAAGAAAAAAAAAATGATTCTGATTTCCTAAAAAAAGTTAAATATATTGGAGCTTGTCAATAGAAAGAAAGGAAATCGAAAAAAAATTTTTTTATGAGTTAAAGTTAAATCTGAACTTATTTTACTAAAAAAATCATATTTAGCATATGAAGTAAAATTTTAATTTTTTTTAGATTTCCTCCTTTTCTATTGACAAGCTCCTATATATGTTTTATGTTTTACTATGATATATAAGATTAATAGTAAACAAATAATAATAAAAAGTTAATGGAAAATGAAATCATCATTGAATATGATATTTTGCTACAAAATAACGAAATTTGCCTTTGAAATGATAAAAATCACTTTCGAATGCAAAATTCATCATCATTTGCTGAATTTCATTCTGATTCATTAATGAAATACTTAATAAATTATTATTACGAATTTCATAATGAATTATTCAATGAATTTTGTTATGATTCGTTATGATTTATTTAAACGAAATTCATATAATGAATCATTTAATGAAATTTGTATAAATGAATCATTATAAAGAAATTCGTTAGTATTATTATTACGAATTTCATAATGAATAATTTAATGAAATTAGTTACAATTTATTTAAAAATGAAATTCGTATAATGAATCATTATAACAAAATTCATAATGATTTGTTATTATGAATTTTGTAAAAATCATTCAACGAAATTTGTTATGATTCGTTGTAATGAATTTCATTATGATTCGTTTAAAAATGAAATTTGTATAATAAATCGTTTAAATAAATTCATATAAACAAATTATTATAACGAATAAAATTCATAAAGAATTGTTAAATAGAATTCGTTTAATGAAACCATAATAAATCATTACAAAGATTCGTTAACGAAAACTGAAATAAAATATTAAACAGAATTTATTTAACAAAATCTATAACGAATCATTAAACAGAATTCATTTAATGAAAACTATAAAAAATTATTAACCAGATTCATTAATAAATCATTAAATGAAATTCATTTAACGAAATCTGTAACGAATTATTATACAGATTCATTAATGAAACTGTAATAAATTATTAAATAGAATTCGTTTAATAAAAACTGTAATGAATTGTTATACAGATTCATCAATAAAAACCCAAAATAAATCATTAGCTGGATTTGTTAAACAGAATTTATTTAACGAAATCTGTAATGAATCGTTATACAGATTCATTAATGAAAACTGAAACGAATCATTAAACAGAATTTATTTAACAAAAACTATAACAAATTATTAAATAGAATTCATTTAACAAAATTCGTAATGAATCGTTATACAGACTCATTAATGAAACAGTAGGCCAGTTCATTTCTGATCATTTAGATTTTTGATCAGATTTTGAGTTGATAATTATTAGCTGACAAAATCATGTAATCTGATCAATAATCTGAAGTTTGTGAACAAAAAAAAGGTGGAATTTTTTGATTGAATTTTTATCTACTACCCGACTGCTATAATAACACGTAAAAAACACAGTTTAACATACTTTTAAAAGAACTTTATTAAATATGAACCAATTACAATTTAATGGAAAAACTTCAACTAAACATTCTAACTCTTCTGCTTTTTATAGAGCTGAAACTCAAAAAAAGCATATTTAACTTCACTTACTCTGCAATTTATTTTACCTAAACCAGTTTTTACTAAATCACAATCATAAAATATTCTTCTTCAACCTCAACAGCAACTTTCTGAACTTCCTTAGCAGCAGCGACACCAGTTTCAAAAGTAACAGCAACATGTCTTTCCTTTTCAACATCTTTCTTATTAAAAGCAATGTGTTTTTCTATAGCAATATGATCCTCAATTGTATAATTTGTTTTTCACTTTAATTAAATTAAATGAAATTTTGATGAAACTTATTTGGTAAGTTTTGTAATATATATTTTAACTGTAAATATAAAATATTTATTAAAATTTATTTTAGTTTAGAGAAAATGATAAAATTTCTCAGCTTAAAAAGACCTGTATTTCTAAACAATCTTATGCTAAAAAAAAGATAATGATAACAAAGATCAAGATCTGATAAAAAATCTGGTTGGAAAAATAGTGAAATTGATATCTTACTTGATTATCCTCAAGAAAATTTTATGACTTGGTCTAAAGGAAATAAAACTAAATTTTATAATGACATGGTAAAGAATATTTTGCCAAATAAAGAAGCAATTGCAATAAAGAGTAAGTTTTTTATTTTGCTTCTTTATAAACAAATATCTTAATCTTTAATTATTTTTTTTTAAATTATTTAAGGCAAACTTGTATGCTTAATAAAAAAATATGAAAATGTTAAGAAGCATAATAATCAATTTAGAGTAAAACGAAAAGATTGGAAATGGTAAGATAAGCTAGATATAATTTTTGGAGCATATGAAAATATACCACCTTTATTTTTGACTAATAAGTCAACAGATATTATGATTGAGAAGGAAATCGAAACTAAAAAGGTTAATAAAAAACAAAAGAACAAAAATAATGTTGAAGTTATGACCATAGCAATAGCTAAAATGAGTTAAATACGTGAAAAAATTTGGGAGCAAAAAATGATGTTAAAAAAGAAAAATTAGATAAAAATCATGAGTTAGAAAAGAAATGATTAAAAATTGAACAAGAAAGATTGGCATATGAAAAAGAACGTGAAAAGGAAAGAATGAAAATGGAATATGATTTAAAGGTGAAGGAATTAGAATTAAAATATAAAAAAAATTAATGTAATATTTTAGTTTTTAGTTTTATATTATAATATAATTATAATAAATCTTTTTTGATTAAATTGAAAATTTTATTAATTTTGTTAAATGAATAACTGATTTATTATTTGATCTCTTTTTATTTCTCCTGCTCTTTTTAATGAACTTTCATTTAAATTACCTTCATAATTATTATTATTATCATCATTATCATCATTACTATCATTACTATTATTATTATTATTATCATCTATTTCTTAATTATCATTATTTATTTCCAAAAAATTATGTAAAATTATATAACATTCAGTTAAACAAACTGCAGTTAATATTTTCCTAACATTTAAATCTTTTAAACAATCAAACCTATTCATAAGTCTACCAAAAGCATTTTCTACTATTATACAATATAAAGAATGAGTAATATTAAATTGTATTTGTAAATTATTTTGAGTATTAGTAAAAGGTTTAATAAGAAAATTAGATAATAGATATGCTTAGTCTCCTAATAAATAATCCCATTCTTTTATAAGTGTAGAAACATTTTGATAAAAAAATGAATTTTGATATATCTTTGTATCATAAACTAATCCTAGTTATCCTATTTCATAATCAATAAAAATACCATGATAATCAACAATACTTTGACATTGAATTAAATATTTTTTTTATGATTTCAATATATCTCAAGTTGTTTTAATGAAGCATCTTCTAAGATTATATGAGTACCATTAATGGCATCAATAATATAGTTATATTCTCCAATATCTTTAAAACCTGAATGAACCATCTTTCTTGTTTGTCCTGTTGGTCATATAACTAATGAACTTTTTAATAAAAAAATAAATAATATGACTTTCTTATAATGGAGATAAACAGTGTCTTCTAAAAAACCATATTATGAACATATACTAAAAATATCATCCCTGTTCGTAAAAAAATAGCTAGTTGTAATTCAACTGAAGCTTATTGTTTATTACTGGTTGATTGAAAAACTGTGTATATATTAATATTATTTATAAGACTTTGAAAACTTTGGGAATCCATTCTCATAATTTTTTTAAATCTAATGTCATCAGAGTCATCAAAAACTTGGCTTGATTTAATAAAAAGATTTATTAATAAATTTTTAATAATTTGATGGCATATCATTTTTTTTATAAAAAAATTTTAAACTTATTAATTAAAAATCAGTATACTCAATTCTGATTTTGATCACATGTTTGGATTGGTTAATGGATTTTACAATCAAAAACCCGAACGATCAGAAATGAACTGGCCTAGTAACAAATCATTAAACAAAATTCATTTAATAATAATTATAATAAATCATTAAACAGAATTTGTTTAACGAAACCTGTAATAAATCATTATATAGAAAACCGTAATGAATCATTATAATAAATTTTATAATGAATTGTTTAAACAGAATTCGATTAATGAAATCTATAATAAATTATTATAAAAATTTTGTAACGAATCATTATAGCGAACCATTAATAAATTTTATTACGTTATTATTAACAAATCATGTTAACGAGACTTATTAATGAATTGTTACCAATTGATAAATTCTAATGAATAATAATCATCAATCAGATATTAAACTGATTGATAATTAATTATTAATTAAACCTGATTAATTATTATTTAACATATAATTATAAATTTTTTAAAATAAGTATAAAATCAGGTTGGAAACTGATTTATGTATTTCTACTTAACAATTATAATTATGATATTAACTAATTCATAATCGATTATAGTATCTACTGATTTCTATCTATAAATTGCTGATCAAAAAATAGTGACCAATTGGGAAGTTATCCGATTGATCAGCATTTGACCTTTAAAAAAAATTTTTAAAATAAATTTTTTGATTTTAATTTTTAATTTTATTATTAATTTATTTATAATAAAAATTTATATGTAAATATTTTGAATCTGCTAAACAACTTTCCTTATGTAATCAAAATCAACTTTCTTTAGCTAAAATGTTTAAATTGCTCTATAAATAATTGTACAGATTAAAAATAAAATAAAATATATTTCATTAAGATAATAAAATTACAAAAAATATGCATAACTTTATAATTATTAATCTAATCATAATAAAAATTTATATATACATATTTATGAATTTGTTAAACAATTTTAATTATTGATTAAAGTAGTTTTTCATTAACTAACTTACTCAAATATCTCTTTAAAATAATGAAACAAATAAAAAAAATTAAAAATAATTTGTTGATCAATATAATTGCAAAAAAATGTTTATAATATAAAATTTAATTTTTTGATTATTTTTGATTATAATTAAAGATAGGCACTTATAATTAAAAAAAATAATGCAAATAAGTTGCAACTCAATTGAAATTTGAAAATAATTATAAAGATTATCTTTAATTATAATAAATACAAAGTAATTATATAAACAACTTATTAGAATAAAAAAAGAAAATATGTCAAATAAAAATCAAAGATATTTTATAAAATTAGATTAAAAAACTATTTTAATTCCTTTATTTCATTTGATTTGATTAATTGATCTGAATTTTATCAGATTATATCATAAGTTTGACTTGATTTAATATTAACCTAAAATTTGTTTATCTGATTTGAATTTTTCAGGTTAGTCAGATCAGGTTATAGGGTAATTTAATCTAATTCAGAGTTTTATTAATAATTATAAATAAAAACTTCAAATATAAAATAGCAATTAATTTTATTAATAAATAACTAATTCATGTTTAGCATTTCTGAAATATATGATAAGTTAATTAAGATATATTATACTTTAAAATATTTTTAGAATAATCGATAAGATTATTAGTATATATATAATAGCAAATTATTTTTTTGAAACTCTATTCTAATAAATTTTATTTAAACTTTTAAAAATATATAGATATTTTTGTTTATTCTTTTAGAACTTCAATAAAATTTTGTAATACATTTGATTTATCTGAATTTTTTGCAAAAATATATCCCAAAAATTAAACTATAAAATTAGTATAACTTATTATTACTAGTTGAAATAATCCATTTCGTCACTTTTTTAAAATGCTGAATGTTGGCCGAAATATAGTCTAATTTTTGCTAATCATTACCAAAACAATCAGCATTTTTAGTTATAGCTAAAGTTGCCTAAATTCAGGTATTACGCAAATAGACATTTGACATTAACGATTAGTAGTTATTTGATATATTACTAGGTAAAATAATATAATTCGTCACACTTAAAGTACTAAAAGTTGGCCAAAATATAGTCTAATTCTGTTAATTGTCCAAAGCATACGCGTAGGACATTTCCGGTTAGAGCTGAAATCATGCATATGGTTTCTATCATGACGCGTGATCAGCCAATCATAATTTCTGTTATTCATTGTGTAACTCAATTTTTTCTTTACCTGATTTTATTTATTTATTTATTTTTATCAATATGATATTTTTAAAATTATTTTTAACAATATAATTATTGCTAGTTTATATAATTCGTCTTTTTATGATATTTTTAATAATAATATATAGTTTTAATGATTAATTTAAATAATACTTTATTTTTTTTTAATAAAACGAATATCTTTTGTCAGTATCTTTTGTACAGTATCTTATCTTGAAATATAACTATAAAATCGATTAAATATAAATTCTCTTAGCTCTTTGTAAATTGGCTTATCAATTTTCGTTGATATATTTTGCTTCTAATATTCTAAATACAAATGGAAAACTGACTACTTCGTGAAATGCTTTGAAAGCGAAAGTCCAGAGATAATGAGTCAGCCGACAGACATGAAGCTCATTATATCTGTTATAGAAATAATAAACCGTGAAAAGTTTCGCTGAAACTGCTGAACAGCTTGAGATTTGATTGAGTAAAAGACGTGAATAGTATCGTGCGAGAAAAGAAAATATTTTAAAAAGTATTGACTTAAACCAAGATACTAACGCTCATGATCATTCCGATACTGATCGGAATGATGCTAATGACAATATTCTTTCTGAATCAGATCGTAACCTTCTATGTGACTTTCGTACTAAGATTACTTCCTATGTGAATAATATTTGTTCTGTATGTAATGAATCCTTTCCATTCATTATGCTTATACGAGATCAGTATCGTCATTACAATAATGACAAAAGTCCATTGAAAAAGTTCTCTGCAAGAAATAACATAGACCCAGATGAAGTACTTGATGAATTAAGTGATCTTATCGAAATTGAGGAGATGTTAATTGCGCAAATATTTCTGATTATTTCAGTGTATTGCCTTCACAGTGGATAGTATGCTTACTGTGGTAACATTATTAACTTTCCCCAGAATGTAGTGAAATTTGCGACAAGACTCCCTTGACATCTGTCTATACTTAATATTCTGATTGTGCGACGATATTCAGCAGATGGTGTGGATTTTAGAGATTTTAACGTCCGCTGTGATAAGGTTACTCATGCATTTTACTTGTTGAAAGAACATAATTGCTATTATATAGATGTTGATATTGATGATAAAGTGTTACGTTCTTCACCAGAAAATGGACCAGTTAATGATCTCCTTTCACAACTGGATGATGAAGAGGGATATAACTTTAATGATGATGATGACATCCTTGAAGACTCTGTAGATAGAAACTTTATCCCATTCCTCTTCTGTTTCCTAACGAAGAGAGTGTAATCGCTGATACACTTGGTCAAATGCAAGCTGATAATGATCCCATTTTGTGATCAACTATAGATGGATTTTCCATAAATGAATTCCAGACTCTAAATTATATTGCTCGTATCTTTCTAACATTATATCCGACTGGAGATGTTGATCTTTGATCAGAATATGCTAGAGAAATCAAACCTGCTGAATACTTTTTGCATTTGCTCAAATATAAGAACGGAAGGTTCGCTTGTCATACTCACTAGCAATACTTTGCTTTATATGATACTCATCAATTTTAATCAGAAGACGTTCTGAACTGGCTGACATAATTAGGCAATTAGAGTCTCGAGGATTGGTGTGTTTTACCTTTAGTGCTGCTGATTTGTATTGGTCTGAACTATATGATCTTATGTCGCATGGATCTGGTGAATGTCTAAATGTGTTGACAGAACAGGTATTATTTAAGTACAGACGTCATGATCTGATCAACAATCCTCATATTGCCGCTTGGTTCTTTAAAACCCATTTTAAGCTGTTTCTGGAGAAGGTGTTAATACCGAAATGGAATCTTGAGAATTATTGGTATTGATTCGAATGGCAGCATCGAGGAAGCTCTCATATGCATGACATCAGAAAGAGGAAAGATGTGCCTATTATTGAATGGAATAGAATGAAAGAGGATGAAAAAATGATGAATAATGTGATGCAGTACTTTGATTCATTAATTACCACGATTAATCCTGCATTAATGCACCAATTCCTGATCTCCATCTATGCTAAAAACGTCCTGATGAACTGCAAGATGACCTGCAGGATTACTTTGATTTGGTAAACAAATTACAACATCATACGCAATACAATTCGTCTTATTGTCTTCATATAGATTATGCCTAGAAACAATCTTGCAGATTCAGCTATCCGAAAGAAACCACAGAAAATACGTATCTGCGTGATGATAATGATCATCCTAAACTAATAACTGCCAGGAATGATCTTTTAATTAACCCGCATCATCGCTTACAGCTTTAAGATTGGCATATAAATATTGACTTGAAACTGATTCTTTCAATATATAGTACATATCCAAATATGCCAGTAAATCGGAATCCCGTTCTGTTGCTTTTTCAGATATGTTAACCAGGATTCTTGATGAATGTAATCTGAATGATTCGTTTCTAGGCGTATTTCAACGTCTGCTTCTCCAGACTGTTGCAGAACATGATATTTCGGCTCAGGAAACATGTCATCTCCTCCTTGGACTTCCTCTTTACCACTCCAGCTATCAATTTGTAACGCTAAACCTCAATAAAGAAAAAGTAAAGAAAAAAAGTTAGAAAATCATTAAAAACCACTTGCAAAAGGCTTACTTTAATATATTCCTAAAGAAAGTAAAGATAAAATAAAGAAAACAATTAGAAAACTCACTAAAAATCACCTCTGAAAGGCTTACCTTAATGTATTTCTAAAAAAAATGAAAAAATAAAGAAAACAATTAAAAGACATCAAAAAATTGGCTTCGAAAGAATTATCTTAATTAATTAAAAGAGTAAAGAAAAAAATAAAGAAAACAGTTAGAAAACTCACTAAAAACCACCTCTGAAAGGCTAACTTTAATGTATTCTTAAAAAAAGTGAAAAAATAAGAATACAGTTAAAAAACCCACTAAAAACCACCTTTGAAAGGCTTACCTTAATGTATTCCTAAAGAAAATAAAAAAAAATAAAAAAAACAGTAAGAAATTACCAAAATACCATCCCTGAAAGGCTTACCTTAGTTTTGAAACGAGAAATTTCCTAAAAAAAACAAGAAAAAAGAGTTAAAAACTATCTAAAAGTCACTTCTGATTTGCTTACCTTAATTTCAAAATAAGAATTCCTAAAAAACAAGAAAAAAGAAAGGAAAATACAATAAAAGTCACTTTCAATTCACTTATCTTAATTCCAAAATAAGAATTTCCTAAAAAAAAATAAAGTAAAAGGTTAAATTTCTGCCCCAAAATCACTTCACTAGAAAAAAAAAGGAAGAAATAAATTATTTCAGAATATTCTGAAAGTTTATCAGTTTTATATTATAAATTAAACTAAAATTTTAATTAATCTGAAATTTAGATATTATTTATACTATTTATTATAAATGCTATAAATGGATGATTTTACATCATCGATTGCAAAATCAATGATATTTTGATCATTCCTTAAGAACGATATAGAAAATCATTCTAAAAAAATGATTATATATCATTCCTTAAGAATGATATAGAAAATCATTCTAAAGGAATGATAATGTATCATTTCAAAAGAATGATAAAAAAAATCATTCTTTCCAAACGATGATGTATCTTTCCAATAAAACGATAACAAAAATCATTTTAAAGAAATAAAGATAAACCATTCTGAAAGAATGATAAAAAAATCATTGTTCTTTTAGAATGATAATTGAATTGTTCTGAAAGAATGATAAAAAAAATCATTGTTCTTTCAGAACGATAATTGCATTGTTCCTTTAGGGATGATTTCTATCATTCCTTTTGAAACAATTTTTATCGTCTCTTTTAGAACGATTGTATCATTCCTTTAAGAATAATTTCTATTGTCTCTTTAGGAATGAATGTTCATTACTTTTGAAATGATTTCTATCATCTCTTTTGGGAACGAATGTATTGTTCTTTTGAGACGATTGTATTATCTCTTTGAGACGATTACTCTTAGAATATTTTTATAATTTTTGCAAAAATCGGCTCAACAGATTTTGACCAGTAAGATACAGTCGATTTGTTGCCAAATCTTAGGTCTAACTGAAATTTTGCTGAATATTATAACCAAAAGGTCTAAATGCTGAAATAATGCTAAATTATTTGTGATATAACAAATTACTATCGATTTTTATAACTTAAGCTGAATTTTTTCTAAATCACATGACTGAATCAGCTGAATGTTTACTGAAAGGTATTAGTGCCGAAAGAAATAATTTCGACTAATGTTAGCTAAATTAAATAAACCTTGATAATGTAAAACCTCATTTGCTACCCTTTGCATATAGGTACAAATAATTATTAATGTAATTCGTATACCATTCAAGGTGATTTTAGGGTCAAATGATCTATCTCCATCAAGATATAATTCAACATGGTTTATAGCTATAGTGATATCTCTTAAAAGTCTGGTAATGCCATTGGTAAACTATTTATTTGAGATAATTTTTTATCTGTAATCTCCCTAATTAGCTTCTTAAGCTGTTTAACCATGTTTTCTAACCTTAAAATATGGATATCTTAAGCAGTACTTGCATTACTTTTATGCTTAAAATCCTGTAATGCTTTATAAAGATACTGTTTAAGAGATTTGATCTCAATCTAAGATGCTATCTCATCTTCATAAACTAAGATTATAGAATCTTACTAGGATATAGTTTTCTTGTATGTGTCTAGCTCCTTGTTAAGAGTTTTAATCTTTTTATTGAAAATATCATTTAAGATTATTTCATCTGCCAATTCTTTGCACAATTCTTTATTAGTATCAAGGAGTTCTATATAAGCCAGGTTTATGTCATTGATTCTTATTATACAAATAGATTTGAGTATAGCTAGAAATTTAGATATATCTATTGATTTGCAAAAGATTTATTATTAGCCTATTACCTATCAAAGAAATGCTAAAAAATTGCATGAAGCTTCTTTAAAAGGTGGGTTTGATTTTACCTTAAATGAAGTGCATGATTAGCTTGAGAGATAAGCTATAAATCAAGTTCATATATCTCATTATAGATAGATTTCTCGAGCAAATTTTTGCTCTATTACTACTCCTAATAAAGTTTACCAGGCAGATATTCTCTATATGCTTTATGATAAAGTAGGTCGGATTACCTATATTTTTTGTCTTAATGTTGTGGATAGACTTTGAGATATAAAGTATCCATTTCTATTAGAATATATAATATTAAGGATATAAAAGGTATATTAATTCCAGCTACTATTGCTTAAGTTCTTAAGAAGAAATATAATAATCCTGAAAGTCTGCTTATTTGACCAGAAACATTTTTAACGGATAAGAGTTCAGAGTTAATTATGAGAAATTAATGAAAAATCATGATATGAAAATTTAGAAAGCCAAAATTAAGCGTATTATGGATATTGTTGAAAAATTTAATGGTGATTTAACTAAAAAATTGTTTTGACCTCAAGATGCTTCTGATCTCTTGACTTTGCATTTGAATAAATGATCTTGAGTTTGGATACAGAATTTGCTTATAGTTGTTGAGGATATTAATAATTCTATCACATGTTAACTTAGTATTTCTCCTGCTGATGTAATAAAAAGAAAAAGTGTTATGTCTAAGCCTTCTAAACCTCATGATAGTCCTATAAAATATGGTGTAAAGCAATTATCCTATAATAATCTTATAAGATATTTACTTGAACCTAGTGAGTCAGAAGGTGGTAGAAGAATATGTACTAGAGATATGAATTGGTCTCCCAAAGTTTTTCATATCTGAGAATCTTTAGTATAAAAATTAGCTAGTCTTATACTAGTTAGAAGATAATAAAAACTGTAGTTCTGAAAGATTTTTTGTAAGAGAAGAACTTTAAATCATTCCTTCTGATACTGAATTACCATCTCGATTTATGCTTAGTAATTAAAAAAGTCTTCTATTTTTTTATTAACTTGTATTTACGTAATAAAATAATCTTTGGCTAATTTATATTATAATTAATATAGATCTATTACAGTATTAAAAATTTTCAGATCTTTTTTATACTAAGATTTATAGTCATTCATAATAATATGATATTTATTCTTATTTGTGCATCAAGATCTTCTGCTTAATGTAAATTTTTTACCTGCTCTTTATAGTTTTGCATGAATTTGCTATCCTTTGGCTTTCTATAATATAATCCTGCTTTGATTATATTTATTAATACCTGCTCGACTTCCTAAGAGGTTGGTTTTGCTTCAAATAATTGAATTTGTGTACTTATTGTAAAAGTATATATATTACTATATTGTATAAAGATTTGTTTAATTAAAATTATTTATATATTTAGAAAAATAAAACTGGATTTTATTTGTGATTATCTTTATAATTCTGATAAGACTTGTGGTAAAACCTGTACTCAATCTGAAGGTTATTGATTATACTACAAAGCTAAAAAATGCTAGCTTTACATGAAATCAGAATGTGATAAGCCTACTGGTGATCATTGTTATCCTCATATTAGAGGCTATTATATGATTCAATATGTTAATAGACTTCAGAATAAGACCCTGATGTTTAATATGTGTTCAAGAGGTTAGTTTTTTAGTAAAAGTTAGATTTATTATATAGTTAGTTGAAAGGTTTAACTTTTTTTTGCAGTTAGATTTAATATATAAGTAGTCAAAATGTGTAATTTTTTTATCCTAGGATTATATAAATAAAATAGCTTTAGAATGATTTTCTATATATGAATAAATTATTAATATGTTAGAATATAATCATTAAGCTTTTGATTTGCAAACTAGATAATAGCTAAATATAACATCTTTAAGGTTAGTCATAGCATATGATATACATTTTAGGTTTGCATGATCAGGTTCAGCTCAAATTACGTCACTTTGTTCTTTGATTTTTGATGGTCTCTTCAGAGGCAAGCAGAATCGCATAAAAGTTATTATTCATATTAGGTTTGCAATGTCAGATCCAGCTCAAATCACATCACTTTGTTCCTTGATTTTTGACAAGTTCTGAGACAAATAGAATAGTAAATTTTTTTTGATATATTATTTGAAATTAAAATCAGGCTAGAATAGCTATATCAAACAGTATAATTCTTAATATCAGACAGGCCAATTCTTAGTTAAGTTCAATATCATCATCTAGATTTAAGTCAAAAAGAGTTAGAGGTTTGAATTCGATAATTAATTTATATAGCTAAAATTGATTTATAGGTAGGCAGGAATATTTCTGAGTACTATTTTGAATTTTATCCTAAAAACCTCATTTTTGTTGTAGTTATATTTTTAACAAATTAGTTTAAAGTTTATATTGCTTTTTCATATTTTTTAGTTTTTATTACAGATAATTTAATAATTTTTGTTTAGATTAAAAGTTATTATAACTTTATCTTTTAATTTTAAAATATTTTAATTTTTATTTATATAAATTATAATCTAATTAAATTATTCTTATATATAAAAATAAATAATATATTTAATAATTATGAATTTTTTATTTATAAAAAAAATTTTTTTAAACTATATTGAAATAAATAAAATAGATCAATAAGTTTGTTAGGGAAAAAATCACTACTATTCATAATTCTAGTCTTTTATTTTACTTATTAAATTATAATTCAAATGTATTCTTGTCTTAATGAAATTAGTGAATTATCAAGTAATCTTAAATTTGAAAAATCAATATATAGGTTCTTTTACAACAAAAAAAAGGAATAGAATAACTAATCTGATTTTGAATTTTTATAATTATCATATAATTATTAATTTTATGTATAATATATTAATAAAAAAATAATTGTAAATTTTATTAAGTCAATATATTTATATGTTTAATTATGATTTTTTAAAATTACATGATTGTTTTATTTTTCATTTTTGCTATAATAAGTTCTATATGTTAAATTAGTCACTAAATATAGGGTAAATTGTTTTTTTTGTCAAATTAATTACTAGTTAAAATATTTTCTAATTAATTTATCCTCTGAATAAATTATTCTTTCAAATTTAAGATATAAAAATAATAAATTATTAAATACGTAAAAAAAGAATAACATTAGAAATATTAATTTTTCAGTTTAGAATTTTTTTAGAATAGTTTTTACTTAGCTGCAATAATTTATAATAGTGTATATTTAATAAAATAGTTCTAAAAGACAAAGTATTAATATTAGTATTTAATTAAATCTTACATTATTTTGCTTAATTAAATCTTTTGTTACCTATTTTATTTATAAATATAATTTATAAGAGTTGAGTATTATAATTATTAATTATTAATCATTCTTAAGCATATATTATTATAAATTTTTTACTAAAATTAAGTTTTTTTTTAATTTTAAAAAATGTAATATTTAATTATAAATTATATATATATATTTTTAAAATTCTTTGATAATTAAATATATTAATTAATTATTTTTTTTAATTTAATATATTTAGAAATAATTTAAATACTTTTAAAAAATAAGTATCTAAAGTAAAATCATTTTACAAATTTATAATTATTAAATCTAAGTTTTATCAAGAAAAATAAATACTTAATAAATAAATTAATGATTTTTATCTATAATTTACATATTTATTATATTTTTAATTTATTATTGAATAATTTAGATATTTTAGTTAAAATTAATAATTTATATGATTTAAATAACATCTAAAATTAATAAGATCTAAATTTTATCAAGATTAAACTAATGATTTAAAAGTAAATTACATTTTTGTTATCATATTAACTTACAAATTTTTTTACTTTTTTTCAGTTAAATAATATTAAAGATAAGATATTTTAAATATTTTGATCAAAGTAAATTACTTTTTGTAATCTATATAAAATAATTCATTAGGTTCAAATTTACTTAAACATAAAATTAGGTTAATAATACTCATGAAGTAATAATTTTTATATAATATTAATAATATATAAATTGATTTTTTTTATCAAATATACAGTATTATTATATTTAGATTACATAAAAAAAGATAATTATAAATTTAAACTTAAAAAGTATTTTAAGTATATTATATGGTAAAGTTATAAAATTCTAAGATAATTTATTTAAAATTAGAAAAAATCATAATTTATTAAAATTATAAAATTCTAATAAAAAATTTGTTAAAATAAAAATATTTATAAAAACTAATATGTGATTGAAAGTTTGAATATGAATTATATTCCAAAGATATTCCATACATACAAAATATTTTTTGGTAATAATAAAATAACATTTCTTTCCATGTAACAGGTGGTTTATATATGAACCTTCTTGTCTGGTTAAGTAATATGAATGTCAATTAAAAACTTAAATTTTAATACTTATTTGAAATCAAATAATGCATAATAAAATTAATTTCGGTCTTTATTGTTGATGCCTTAAAGAAATTCATTATGGTCTCGAGAATGGATCTCTCACCACGATGCCTATTCTATCATGTTTTCTCATTGGTGAATTTATTGGCCAATGGTGTTATTTACCTGTACGTAAATATCATGCGCAAGTTATAAATAATCTATAAAACTATATCGCTTCTCCAAGATTTTCTCAACCAACACAGTATTAATTCTTCAAAGGAATATTTTACGAAAGAATTGATTTTATCAATATAACTGTGCGAAGACAAAATGAAAACTTCATTAATTTTATTATTTATTTGGACGCATACAAATCTCGCAATTTGTGTCACACGAGATTCCAATGGCGCAATAATTCGAACGAAACGAGTTAATATGAAAAAAGAAGAAAAATCAACTACAGTTATTGTGGTATCATTTCGAATTGTATAGAATCATTTTTTAAGAAAATTGAAAAATTCTTATTAAAAACACGACTAATTGGCTAGATAATGTGAAATAATAAACGATTTTCTTTTCCAAAATTAAAAAAAAACTTTATTTTCGTGATAAAATGAAATAAAATTTCATGCAGATATCAACTTTGGGTTCTGTATCGCGTCAGAACAAATTCATTTTCATGTGTTAGTATAAATTATAGTTGTATTAATATGAGAAGTTTATAAAATATCCTTTTTATATTATTTTATAGTAACTAATTGAATTTAACAAATCACGAGGAAACTACCTGAATTAATAATTTTAGTATCATAATATCCTTGATATTGCAAATATACATTTTGATATAAAATATTACCAAAATTAAATCCAAAATCGCACAACTAGGAGTTACACGACTTATTTCTATTGATATCTCTGACGTTTCACAATAGAAAATAAATCGATCCTGAAGTGATGTATTATGCCATCGACTACCTCCTCCATACGGCCTAAATCCTAAAACTAGGTATTTGCTTGACCAGAAGAATAATAATTGTTAAATGTATTGATCCCATCACGAATAAACAGATCGAACTAGTATTTTAAAATTGATTTATTTCGAGCAGCTTTCCCGCCTTTTTTCTCAATCCAAAATTACATAGAAAGTCTTGGTTTAAATCATGGTAGTAAAGTATCCTTCATATAAAATTCCATAACTTCCTCATAAATATGATAAGGAAATAATACTTCAACACCATGATCTTTTGACCAACAAACAATAATACAATGTTCTCATGTTTTAAATTATATATTATGTTATCGAAGAGTTCGTATAGTAAATAAGATGAAACAAATTGATTAAAAATAATAAAAAGGTCTTGGTAACGGAAATAGAAAAGAAGTAACGTAACTTTCAAATGTTTTAAATAAACATTTGAGGTAATAAAAATGGGAAAAATGATGAACACCACACCGATATTTATTGACATTAAAAATATAAGTTATACAGTAATTTTTTTTTAAAATCGCACCAAATTTTTGGTCCTATTAAAATTATTGAATTATATTAAAAAAAAAAATTTAATTGTGATCCACGTTCAAAATTCTAAAATACAGGTCCAATTCAATAAGAAATGCTGTGCTTACAATCCACCAAAAGTATGATAAGATTTTTAATTGTTTTTAGATCTTTGAAAATTCTCTAATTATAAATTACTGTATATGGATAAGTATTAACAGTTTGGAAATTTTATAGAAATATTTGCCAAAAGCAAGTTCAATCATAAACTGCACTGAATTACCAAGCTTGGGATTTCTCAAACAGTCTGCCAAGCCATAAATAAGCCACGCTACCGTTTAATTGGTTACTCAATAGATCTTTGTGTTAGTTACTTGTTAAACAGAAATTTGAAGCCGTGAATTAAACTATAAGTTGATTCTAGCAATTATGAAAATGATAATTATGATTACAACTGAATTGGTTATTTGTTCAGATTCTGTCGTAAGCTTTCCAAATGCTCTTCTAAATCTAGTACTTCTGTTTGTTTGTTTAAGATATTTTGTAGCTCTTCATCAACTAAATTACTTGAAAGAATGGTTTGGTAAGCTTCCATTTTTCCACTTAATATATATTGCTGGGGAGTTTCGTTGTTTTTTACAATTTGCTTTTGGGTTTCTAAGGTTAAATCAACTATGGAAGAAAAATTGCCCGCTTTGCTTTTAGCTTTTGTAATTAACTCAACCAATTTCGTGCTTTCATTTCTTACTTGCGGCGCTAATTCTTGGATTTTAAGTCGACTAATGTCTTGTTTGAGTTTAATGAAATTATATGGATTATTAGGAAAGGATATATTGGACAATTCGTTTATCTGACTTTGTTGATCACTAATATCTTGTTGTTTCTGTTGGATTTGGCCTTGTAATGATTGATTTTCTTCTTGGACAATAGCGAACAGTTGTTCTAACTCTTTAATCCTTTGAGAATTGTCATTATTTCTTGATCTAGTTGAGTTTGGATTTTCTGATTCAATTGCTTTAGACTGGTATGAAATTTGTAATTCTCTTGGCAACTTTCTCGAAGAGCTTTGGCAATATAATCATAATTAGAAACTCCTTCAGTTATAGGGAGGCATATTGTATGTATGTTAGGCGTTTCAGCCATAAAATTAAAATTATCAATTCCGGTATCAGGAAGGCTCATCCAAGTAATTCGGTTCGAGTGAGTAAGTTTTAAACTCGTTAGCCGAGAGTTGTATCCAAAGTCTATTTTTGTTAAATTAGGATATTCTGATAAATCTAAATGTCCTTCTAAATCATCTTTCAAAGAAATGATTTCGTTAACATGTTTATAAAATTTTCTTTCTATAAATTCTTGTGCTTTTACCATATTATTATTGTAGAAAGTTATCAAATGGCGTAGAATAGTATAAGTTTGTTTTGAACTTTATATTTTAGAAAAGAGAACAATAAAAACAAAAATAATTTTATTTGTGGCTGATGTAAATAAAACTCGATTAGCGATATGTGTGACAATACTAATAGTGTTGTGTAACTTGATTTTAACGACAAGCGGTTAAATCCTTTAATTTAAATAGTAATTGAAGTGATTGCACATAATAATAATAAATTAAATCAGCGATTAGGGATTTTATTATCTGAATCCATTACACGACATAAACTTGGTTTTTGTTCATATCAGTTTCAAATTTTCTAAATACTCTTTTAAATCAAGTACTTCTGTTTGTTTGTTTAAGATATGTTGTAGCTCTACATCAGCTAAACTACTTGAAAGAATGGTTTGGTAAGCTTCCATTTTGCCATTTAATATATATCGCTGGGGAGTTTCGTTGCTTTTTACAATTTGTTTTTGGGTTTCTAAGGCTAAATCAATTATGGAAGAAAATTGCCAGCTTTACTTTTAGCTTTTGAAATTAACTCATCCAACTTCGTTTGAGTTTAATGAAATACGGATTATTCGGAAAGGATATATTGGACAATTCGTTTATCTGACTTTGTTGATCATCAATTGTTTCTGCTGGGTTTGGCTTTGTAAAGATTGAATTTCCTGCTGGACAATAGCGAACGATTGTTCTAACTCTTTAATTCTTTGGGAATTGTCTCTATTTTTTTTTCCTTGATCTAGTTGGGTTTGGATTTGCTGATTCGATTGCCTTAAACTTGTAATTCTCTTGACAACTTTCTCGAAGAGCTTTCGCAATATAAACTTTGCCAGAATTATAATCAATTATGTCTCCAGTTTGAGGAAACCATATTGTTTGTATGTAAGGCGTGTCAGCCATAAAAGAAAAATTATCAATTCCGGTATCAAAAAGGCTTATACAAGTAATTCGGTTCGAGTGAGCAAGTTTTAAACTTGTTAGTCGAGAGTTGTGTCCCAAGTCTATTTTTGTTAAATTAGGATATTCTGATAAATCTAAATCCTTCTAAATCGTCTTTCAAAGTACTGATTTCGTTAACATGTTTAGGAAATTTTCTTTCTATAAATTCTTGAGATTTTACCATATTATTATTGTAGAAAGTTATCAAATGTCAAAACCTGCTTTGAATTTAATATTTTAAAAAAAGAGAAAAGAAATAATTTACAGTTGTTTTCCTAATTTATTAAATTCACGTGTAAATCAATAATCTATAGATGTAACATTTGTTCTAAAATGTGTTTGTTATATTAATATTATAAAAAACCTTCAAGAATACTTTGAAATTCATCCTGTGATAAAGCAATTAGAAGCTAATACTTTGCATAAAACCATATATAAAAAAGGAATATGAATTAATAGGCGATAAGGGATTTTATTATTATCCGAATCCATTGCACTCATTGCACTCAATTTCTCGACATAAACTTGGTTTTTGTTCACATCAGTTTTAAACTTTTTAAATGCGTTTCTAATTCTAGGACTTCTGTTTGTTTGTTTAAAAGTGTTTGCAGCTCTTCGTCAGCCAAGCTGCTTGCAAGAATGGTTTGATAAGCTTCCTTTTTGCCACTTAAATTTTCTCGCTTGAGTGTTTCGCTGTTTTGTACAATCTGCTTTTGAGTTTCTAAGATCAAATCGACTATGGAAGAAAAATTGCCAGCTTTGTTTTTTGCTTCAGAAATTAACTGAACCAAATTAGCGCTTTCATTTCTTACTTGAGGCGCTAATTCTTGGAATTTAAGTCGGATAATGTCTTTTTTGAGATTAGTGAAATTATACGTACTATTAGAAAAAGTAATATCGTACAATTCTTTTATCTGACTTTGTTGATCATCAAAAGTTTGTTGTTTCTGCTGGAATATACTTTGTAAAGATAGAATTTCTTGTTTAACATTAGCTAACTGTTGCTCTAACTCTTTAATTCTTTGGGAATTGTCACTATTTTTTTTTTTTTCTTGATCTAGTTGGGTTTGGATCTGCCGATTTGATTTCTCTAGACTGTTTTGCAATTTGTTTTTCTCTTGGCAACTTTCTCGAATTGCTTTGGAAAAATAAGCATTGCCAGAAGCGCTACCAATTTTATCTCCTCCTCGAGGCAGACAAACTGCATGAATGTTAGGCGTGTAAGCCAAAAAAGAAAAATTATCAATGCCGGTAGCACAGATGCTTATAAAAGTAATTCTGCTCGAGTGAGCAAGTTGTAAACTTGTTAATCGAGAGTTTATGCCAATGTCTACACAGGTTAGATTATTATATTCTGATAAATCTAAAGATCCTTCTAATTGCTTATCTATAGCAATGACTTCATTAACATCTTTAGGAAAATTTTTTTCTATATATTCTTGAGCGTTTACCATATTATAAATATCCTAGGATATGTGAAAAGTTTAACTATTTTGCTTGGGCTTAATATTCTAATAACGAGTTAAAATTTGTTTAAGAAAAAAAAAATTAATTTGTGGTGGGGTGAAATTTATATTAATCATTGAAATTCATTACTAATTTTGTATTTTTTGTTATCTCAATTTAGGGATGTAACAAAAATCCAAATTATCAGCATTTGACTGTTATTTATTTTGTGGATTTAATTTACTGTACCTTTAGAAATTAATTTTTATAGCACAAAATCCTTTAACCAATAAACGCAAAATTGTTTGTGTAACTTGATTTATTGTAATTCAGATACTTTGAATAAAGCGGTTAACTTTTGGATTTTTTTTAAGCGGCACGGCAAGACTTCCCATTACAAAATCATTAAATATTAAAGTTCTTTTTTTAATGAATATGAAAATGAAAAGTTTAAACGAATATAAAATAACTTAGAAAAAAATATGAACTTTTTTTTTTTTGAATATTCCCTGTTTAAGAAAATTAAATTTATTTTGAGTTAGTTCAACTCAAAAAAGAGCAGAAACGTTCTTGTCATAAAGTCAATTTATTTATATTAATCATTTGTATAAAAGATCCATTTTCAATGTTAAATTTTCTTAAATTAAATTACGTTATACGGAAAAATATTAACATATGGATTTTAATTACAAATCGCAAAAAAGAAAGAGGCGTGTGATATTTATGGATTATTCGGATTATTATTAGAGATATTTTTTCCAGAAGTTAATAAATTTCTTGATTTATACCATCTATAAATGAAAATTCCAAGACCCATAAGAAGCGCAGCACCAAAAATTCCACCAATTGCAAAAATAACAATTTTCTTTGTCGATAAGAGATTTGGTTCAAATTTGTTGACCCATGTGAAATCTTTTATATTCATAATATATATGTTAGAATTTGGTCTTGCTAATTGATCTGATTGAGTGATATTTCCTGTAAATTTAATAAAGATCATTATAATTAATAATAAAAAATCATCATTTTTTAACTAAATTTATAAAATTGATAAAAGGATAAAAGGTAATTACCAAAAGCCACGATCATATAATTTCCGACCAAATTTGCCGTATGATATACGAGTGATGGTACTTTACTAATCTTGGATGATACTTGTGGTGAAAACCATTCAAATGGAGTTGTTTGAGTATTTAAAACCGCCATGTTGGGAGTAGCCTCAACAAGGTACTTAACAGATATATCATGCCCACCATAAATAATAATTTGATCATCAGGTGCTAAAATACATAATTTGTTAATATGGATTATTTTTTTTAAAAAAAAGTGCTAAAAATACCTAATATAGCAGTATGCCCAAACCGGGAACTAATCTTATTTATATTCTTTGCAGACTGTATAACACGAGAAAATGATTAGTAACTTACATCTACTTAAATAGAAAAATCATTACTATTATTGTAAATACCATCACTTCCCAACGGTCCGACTTTGTATCATAAAGATAAATTTCGGCAATGTCTACAATTTTGATACCATTAATTTCTCCTATATTAAGTCCTCCTATATATACAATCTTACCATTTGATAATAAAGTTGCTGAATAAGAATTTAGACCCGTGGGAGCG
The DNA here is from genome assembly GCA_946474995.1 of Funneliformis geosporum. Taxonomy (NCBI): domain Eukaryota; kingdom Fungi; phylum Glomeromycota; class Glomeromycetes; order Glomerales; family Glomeraceae; genus Funneliformis; species Funneliformis geosporum. The sequence goes on from CAMKVN010000186.1 coordinate 32,731, forward strand.
TTAACGGTAGTTCCACTTGAATAAGTTAAAATATTTGTATCGATAATAATCATATCATTCAATGATATGTCACCATCATAATCATATCCTCCAAAAATATAAAATTTTCCAGAATTATCATTAACTGCTTTCATAAGCATGCGAGCTTTTGGTACTTTGCCTTTAATATCAGGTATATCCCATTTAAGTGTTTGAGTATTAAATGAATGTAACAATGATTTAGGCGAATTTACACTACTATAATTCATTAATCCACCAATTAAATAAATATTTGGATTATCTTTAGTACCGCTTAATGAAACTGCAGCGGCTGAACTTCCGAATGGAATTGCTGCTGATGAAGTCAGGTCAACCCATGGTGGAATTTCTGAAGTGAAAGATTGAGATACATCGAGATAAAATACTTCATTTGAAAGAAGAGTAAAACCGCGGTTTCCACCGAAAAAATAAAGTTTCGTTCCTACAAGAACTGATGATTGACCATATTGTTCTGCAGGAATAAATGACTTGACTTCATTTATAAAAATTCCTAACGTTAAGACATAAAAAAGATGTAAAATTGACTTAAAAGAAAAATAATTCAAAGAAATCATAACTTAATTTTTTTTTTTTATAAAAAAAATAGTTCCAAAAAACTACATAAATACATATATATATATATGTTGTGCGTCATGCGTCAGATGTCAACTGGCCTAAATTACCGGTCCATTGTTATAACGTCTGGGCAGCATTACTGATATTACTGATGATCATCTTTTATCATTTCTATATTTAGTATCCCGTCGGCAACACGCCTGACGCACGCACAAAATACAAATATATCCTTACTCTTCGGAGAAAACTTTATTCCTATCTGCAACTTAGAATTTGTTTACGGAAATAATAAACTTTTTCCTCTAAATACTGTAATGAACAATCTACAGTATTTTATTCTTCGGATTTATCCGACCAAATTTTTGTGATTAATTACTGATGCAATTCTTTATTGTTTGGTACATTAGATCCTTCTTTTTTTTGTAAAAATAAATATTTAATGAATTAGTTTATTAATTTAATAATATATTCCATTCCTTTCTTTTACAAAAACGTAAATATTATGCAGGATACAGTGGCGATCAAAAGTATTGCATCACCCGAATACAAAATTTAAAATGGAAATATCTTGTAATTTAAAAGGCACAGTGTTACAAAACTTAAATATAGAGTTCGTCATACCTTAATTTTATCAATCTCTTTCATCTTTTTTTTCAAGAATATATATATATATTTTTTTATTATGAATCTTTCGCTAAAGTGGCGATGCATTTCTTTTGATAGATTTAAGAAATAAATATCAACACTTATTACGCGATTTTTTTTTTGCTTCAAAACAACTATGCGATACATATAAAAAAGATGCCTTATGGCATTTTTCGCCTCTTTGTAATTTTATAAAATATCTATGGTTTATCTTTCTGTTAAAAAAAGAGCTAGGATTTATACCTTATTTGATGAAGGTTTTCCCTCTTGCTATATAATAGACAAGGAAAATGTTTCTCAATCAACTGTTATAAGAACCAAGCAACATAAAGATAAAACTGGTAACAATAAAAATAAACCTAAATCTGAGCGTCCGCGACTCTTAACTGGTCGATATGAGTGAAAAGTTTTGAGATTAATTACAACAGGTGAATGTAGCAATGCTGTTGCAATTCAAAAAAAATTAAAAATAGAAGAACAAATTGAAGTTAGTGAATGTACAGTAAAGAGAACCTTACATAGAAATGGAATGAGTGCAAGGGTTAAGTACAAAAAACCATATCTTTGAAAAACATATAGAATCGCAAGGATGAAATTTGCAAAAAAATACAAGTTATGAACAGTTGAAGATTGGAGTAAAGTGGTTTGGTCAAATGAGTCAAAATTTATGATTTATGGAGCAGATGGTAGAGAGTATTGTTGGAAAAAGCCAGGAGAACTATTATGCAATCATCATGTTAAACCAACAGTCAAATTTGGATAGGATAATATTATGGTGTGGGAATGCTTTACATCTGATGGGGTTGGTAATATATGCTGAATTTATAGACATATGAATGGTGATTTATATCACAAAATTTTAAAGGAAGACCTATTGGAAACTATCGCATGGCATGAAATGGATAAAGAAATATTATTTTTTCAACAGGATAATGATCCTAAACACACTGCACATCTTACAAAGCAATAGTTTGAAGATAATAGGATTAAAGTTCTTGATTGGCCAGCACAATCCTCTGACTTAAATCCCATAAAACACCTTTGGAATGAAATGGATTGTCGTTTGAGACAGCTTAGAATACCTGTTAGAATACAGAATCAGTTATGGGATGCAATTCAAAAATTTGGATTGAGTTGGGTTCTAATGTATGCAAAAAGTTAGTTGATACTATGCCAACTCGTATAAATGATATAATTAGAGCTAATGACGGCTATACAAAATAGTAAATAATTATTTACCAAAGTTTTTAATAAGTTGGTTAGATTTTATTTTTTTTTATATACTTAAAAAATTTAATAAAAAAACGATCAAAAGAAAAGGATTGCCTAATTGTTCAAAAATAAATATTTTTTAAAAATTTATCTCATTACTATAAACTGATTTTCATATATTGAATAGATTTGATTATAATAAGTCTAATAAATAATTTATATGACACTGCGTCGCCTTAATAACAAGAAAAAACCATTTTAAAATTTGTATTCAGGTGATGCAATACTTTTGAGCGCCACTATATGAGGGAGATAGCATCCCTGATTATAAACTTCTCCAGTCCTAAGAATATATAAACATAAATATAATGCCATTTTTTAATAACTATATATAGTTGTTTTATATATCGATTTATATATTTCAAAATTAATTTTCATTTTAACCTTTTTTCTTCTAAAGTATATAGTTTCTCTCAAACTATATATTTGTGATATAACATCATGATCCAATCAGAGCTTTTAGAGTTTCTCAACACCCCTGCCTTGTACTATTGTGGGTTCAAAACCTCTAATATAGATGTATATTTATACAAAATTCGTGATAATAGTATTAGACTAAGACATTTTCTTGGCGAAGACAATGCAAATAAAATAAAAGCTATACTCTCATCTCAGATCATGAAGGCTATTCATTACATGAATTTATTAATAAAAATAAGTCATTCTAGCCTATTATAGATTTTGATTTACCACAAGAATTGTTTAATACTATTGAACCTAAGCTAATACGTAAAGAGGTATTAGATTCACTTATTCTTACTTTTAAAAATACATGTTTATAGATATTCCTAAAATGGGATCCTAAAACTATAACCATTATCAGTAGTACTGCTGCAAAAAATATCATATTATATTTCTACTTATGACATGAGGCTTTTAAATATTACTCAGATTGCAGTATTTACTGAGCTTATTCGTAAAAAACTCCTAGTAGGATTACAGAATAAAGATATTTTAAACAACATAGCAAACAAATGATTACTTTTCTTGTGAATGCTTAGTTTATCCAAGTTTAAAAAGGATAATAGAGAATGTGTTCATATGAAAAAAACCATATATCTAAAAGATGAATTTGTCTTTAATTTCATGATCCTTCTATCCAATAATGAATCAGAAATTATCAAGAATAGTCCTCTCTTGATTATTTCAGAGCTAGAAGTAAAAAAAGTATAATGATACAAATAATAAGAAAACTATTCAGGCAGAATTTGATTTTGTGGAATTCTTACTTAGAAATAATTCTATTGAAGGGTATACTTTTTTATTCCCTTCAGATAACACTTCACATTTGTTCCTATTATCTCACAACTCTCCATCATACTGCCTATTATGTGGTCAGAAGTATACTAGTGAAAATGGGTATATTTTACAAAATAAAAAATCATATCCCTTTAATGGTAAAAAATTGCAAGCAAATTTGCCTGCAATTTTAAACAACTTTAATTAATTTTTAACATAAATTTTTATTATTTAACCTATCAATTTTTTTTTGATTTTTACTTAAAATTTATTATAAATTTTATTATAAAAATATTGGTTTTAATAAATATTTTATTTTAA
>CAMKVN010000187.1:0-36748 GCA_946474995.1 Funneliformis geosporum
AACAAAATCATAACCAACTTACATGGAAACAAAGAATCAACATAATTGTACACATAATCGAATCAGTTTTACGTCTCTATCAAGAACATTCTATTCATAGAGATTTGCATTCATGAAATATATTATATTCTGAATATAGTGGACAATGGTATATTAGTGATTTTGGATTTTGTGGACCTGCTGATAAACATTTAAGAAGTATATATGGAAACCTTCCTTATATAGCGCCTGAAGTTATTAATGGAAAAGAATATACTTTTAAATCGGATATATATAGTATTGGTATGCTCATGTGGGAGATTTCATCTGGACAACAACCTTTTACTTATTATGTTCATGATTATGATCTTGTGATAAAAATAATGAATGGAATGAGACCACAAATAATACAAGGAACTCTAACAGAATATAAAAATTTAATGGTTTAATGTTGGGATGCTGATCCATCAAAGAGACATGATATTAAAAATCTTATTAATAAAATTAGAAAAATACGAAAATTGTATTATCAAAATGAAAATGAAGAACAAAACATTAATTTTGACAATACACAATCAAATGCAAAACCTAATATAAGTTCTAATTCTATTAGTTCATTAGTCAGAACATTTAGTAAACTTCACACTTTTAAGGATTTACCTGAACCAAAAAATACCACTGAAGGTAATTTATTTAATTTGTTTGTTTATTATTAAATTAAATTTAATTTTTATTTCTTTTTTAATTTACAGAAGAGCAAGAAGTTAGTTATTTAAATGTTTTGAAATATTGAAGTTTAATTTAATATTAATTTTATATTTTCTTTTTTTATAAAATAAAGCTTATAATAGCATGCATTACAGTCTTAATATTTCAAATAGTAAGTAATACTTGTTTATATTTAATCATAAGAAATTTAATAATTAATTTGACTAAAATAAAAAAAATATATCTAAAGATTATACTGAACAGAAAGTGTGTACATCAATTGGTAAGAATATATATTTTGATATTTTGTTTTAAAATTATTTTATTTGATAATTTAAAATCTTATAATATTAATATTTACAGATATGAATGTTGGCAAATATAAAAGGAATTCAAATAACTTCACAATGGTAAGTCATTTCGTTAATATTATGCTTTTTAAATAACGACTAAACTTGTCATTATAATTTTTTTACTTTAATAAGAAAATCAAAAAGATTTTAAAAATTAATTCAAACTAAGATTAACGTTAAACTTTATTAATGGCAACGGTAAGTGACAATTCGTAAAGTTTTATTTTATTCTTAATATTTTCTAACACTAAATTGTTTATTTTACGAATTTATCATACAAATGATTAAATTATAACGCATTATAGTAGAAAGCGATGTAAGAAATTGATAGATCTAATTATTTATTACTAAAATTACAATTTAATTATTAGATGATAGATATATAATAATTCAAATATTCATTCAGAAATTCCTGAAGGTAAAAATTAAGCAAAATCAATTTAATACCAAGCTTAGAGTAAAATTTCTTTTATACAGTATTTTAAGTAACGATGGATTATTTTTATTGGGAATTATTAAACACTAAGATTAGACAAAAGTTCCTTAGTCTATAATTTAAATATTTCATAATGCTAGTTTGTTTAAACATAATGTTATAGTATAGTAATCATTATATTTGAAATAAATTTTGGAATTTAACAATTTAAGTTTGAATGCCTACAAAAACTAAACTGTTATAATTGACTTTAAAATTTCAAAGTGCTATTTATAAATTTCATGAAGAATTTTTGAAAGCCAAAAGTAAATAACATTTGGCATAAATAGTAGAATCATCAAAATCACATTTATAATGACACGTCTTTGTATCCACGAGCAATTTGAATATATGGAATACCAATGAAATATGAAAAGATCTCATTGACTTTACCAAAAGCCCTACTTCATGATAAATCTTGTGAAATCACAGGGATTTGGTGCTTCGTTTGACTCAATTCCCAAATGATAATTTCGTTCAATTACAAATCCTTTTTATAATTATTCCATCAAAGGTACTTTTAAACCAAAAAATTTATCGGATTCAAATATCACTTCAGGTTCGGACAATTTTTTTCAAGGCAATCTTACAAACTTCAGTGAATAATTCATATTGAAAGATTTGTGTTCCTATGGGGTCAAGTATACTTGGATACGAGGAGTTAAAGTTTGTATGCTAGTTCATCCACTAACACAAGAGCTCTTATAAATCAGGATCTTTAATTCCGTCAAATCATCCTTTTCACAATAAATGTATTCAAATAATTTCAAATAATAATATTGAAGTATAGCAAATTCTTTAGATAACGCAGTACGAGTGCGCGCGTATTTCATTGAACTGACATTCATATCCTTCGAGACATTATTTATTTATAGAATCAAAATTTTTTTAAAAAAAAGTGTCCCATTTTACCATTAATAAACAACGTAGCACTAACTCAAGCATCTGATTTTTATTTCCGGATTTAAAATAAAATATGCCAATAATTTTGAAAATAAAATTTAACAAAAGATTTTGAAACTGGGTCGATTGAGTTTATCAATTTTATAAAGGATATAAAGGATATGGAATTTTGATTATTAATATATTTTCCTAACATTTTTCAGCCTGCTAATCGTGTTCGTCTTGTTATAAAGAATTGTCTTAAATATTGGGATACTTATATAATCTCCCAAGACTCAAAAAGTAATTAATTATGAACTTCATCACAGCTCTCAAATAGTAAATTGAAACAAGGCGTCGGGTCTGTTCTATTTGAAATTTTTATGATTGGTTACAAAAAATTCGGTATATGATTTTTTATAAAATTGTCAGGCAGCTAAAATTAAAATTGGTTCCAGAAAAGATCTTTTGATCCTACTCAGCAAATTTTCTTAAAAAAAGAAGTTACAAATAAAGTATGATTCTTGGAAAGATTTAAAGAAGAACACAAAAGTTGTAAAATTGACTGAAATTCTGGTAATCTTTATTTTATGATCGACCAACGAAGTTTTATTTTATTTTTTAAGTATCAATCTTTACTAACGCGATAATTTTAACTGTTTATTTAGGGACATTAAGCGGTCCCAAACAGTCCTAAAAGTCCCCAGTTCTAGAGAATATTTGTATTTTATTGGCATTATATTTTATTTTCAAATGATAATTTATTAATTTAATATTTATTAAAAATAAATATTAAACTTACGAGGGAACCCAGAATCTTAATTTTTGAAACTTAGGACCCGGTCCTAAGGACCGGATCCCACCTTGGCGGTCCCATGAAAATTGTCGATTTCAAAGTTCATATTTCTTTTAAAAGTTATTCATAAAATTTATTATTACAATTTTTTACCAAGAGTTACTTATTATATATAAGCGATTAGACTTTTCTATAACTCGTAATTTCTACAATTATTTGGAACCGTATCGGAATATCACGTGCATTTACATCCCCTTGAATATGAGTTTTATATTAAAATAGTTTAACTAAATAATTAATTTAATTTGGAACATTAGTTCGTGAATATACGAAATACTTTGCTAGTATTTTAATTGCGAATAGTTACGTTCAAAGTCTGAAGAATACTAAAATACGAAGTATTTCGACCGTAGTACTTCACAGAGCCGATAAAACATTCGGACTACGAAGTTTACTGCGTAATACATTGTAATCTTATCGAACTGTAATACCTGTACTTTGTTTAAAAAATTTCTTGATGCATCTAAATTATTTAAACAAATATTATTTATAAAACAAAGTAATAAACAAACATATTGATTAAGAACAATTACTAAATTAAGATCGCGAGAGGATTAAAAGTTCGCTAGATGAAATATACTTACTTTAATTATTTTAAAATTTTTTACCTGCAAAACGTTTTCCCATCATCATGTCATTATTCTTTAATAAATTCAATTATTCTGCAAACTTTAACTTTTAAAGAATGTGCAGCAGTTAATTGATCTTGTTAAATGTCGTGTGTTCAATCACTTATTATTCTTATCCTTTTATAGTCATTTTCTTATATAGAACATGCTAGATACTGTACTTCTTAAGATAATATATGCATCTATTTTGTAAACAAGAGTATTTTTTAAAATTAACGAATTTTGTGAAAAATACAGAGTGATCGTGTTGAATTTTGCATTTTTATTCGTTGAAAGACACATGATTATTTTGTTTGACAATCCGTCCATGTATAATACAATTCCAGATTAAAAATTTATTTATCTATATATGGTATAGTTACTTTATGATCACCTTAAAATAGGCTAAAAAAAATTTTAGCTGCTTCAACAAAAAAAGCTCTTCACCATCAAAATTTTTATCAAACTTAAGTAAAAATTATATTGAATTATTGGATGATGATACTTTGGAAGTTGGTGAAGATCCCTAATGTAAAAATATTCCGTACTCATATGAATATATTGTGCTACCGTTCCCCATATTTGCGTCGAGCTTTGGCTTCAAATAAAAAAGGTAACGAGAATATCTTGACTCATTTGAAATTGCCAAACATTTCACCGGAAATCTTTCAAATCATTTTAAAGTAAGTGTTTATCGATACATAAAATCACATTGAGCTAGATGTTTTGGAAATTCTTAAAGTCTTGATAGCTGCTAGTAAATTATTTCTTCAAGAACTAGTAGATTACTTGCAAAAGTATTTAATAGAAAATAAAACTGAATGGATTGAGAAACATTTTAATCTTATTCACTAAGAAAGCATTTAAGTAACCAGAATTATCTTTAATTTTTGAAAAGTCTTTAATATCAATCATTAAAAAGGACGATTTACAAATTAAAGAAATTGAAGTTTGGGATCATGTATTAATGTGGGGACTAGCACAAAATCAAAGCTCATACCAGATCCCGCAACTTGGACAGATGGTGATTTCAAGACAATTGAGAATACTTTACATCGGTGCTTACCTTTGATCAGATTTTTTAGTTTATCATCTAAAGAATTCACATAAAAAGTTCGACCATTTCAAAAGCAATTCAAACGTCAATTTTATGATAATCTGTTAAATTCTTACTTGGATTCTGATGATGAACCATTAGACATTTTACTACCTAGGTGTATCAAAAACGATAAAAACATTGATACAAAGATCATTAATATAAATATTGTTTCCATGATTTCAAGATGGATCGACAAATTGGATGTTAATGTTAAATTCTCATTTATATTTACCATACAGATTTAAATTACTATTGAGAGGGAGTCGAGACGGATTTTCTCCTAAAATATTTCACAACCTGTGCGATCATAAGCCTATTAATGTCACCTTCATTAAAATAAAAGGAACAGAAGAAATTATTTGTGGATACAATCCTATTATATGGAAATCTACTAATGAATGGGGTAAAACTAAAGATAGTTTCATATTTACTTTTAAAATTAAAGATAATTTTATCAAAAGTGCGAAATTAAGCAACGTTAAGAATGCAAATTGTGCATTAAATTATCACGAGCACCTCGGATACGATCTTGGAATGAAAGATGAATTAATAAATTTTAATTCAATTTATCGGAAAAAAATTTACGAAAAAATGTTAATAGGTAATGAAACTTTTTCTATGGAAGACTATGAAGTCTTCCAAATTATTAGAGAATAAAATAATTTTTTTAAATTTTTCGGTTCTTTTTTTTTTGAATTTAAAAAATCTATAATTTTGTTATAATTTTGTGCGCGAAGCGGTTAATTATTATTGAAAATTTTTAATAAACCGTCCCAGAAATAAACTTCCAGTAATAATAACTTTATAAGAAATATGTTGTTGAAATTGGCTAAGTATGTTAACCATAAGGAGCTGATAAAAGCTTATTTATGTAAATAAAAAAAAACTTCATTCTAACAATTATAGTTTGGTTCTGATAAGGTGAGAAATCTTATATTCCTTTAGATACATATGTTCGTATGACATTGAGAAATCTCAAATAAATCATATATTCCACCGCATATAATCTGTCGACAAATAAAAGGAAAAACAATTTATAATTCGGTATGCGAGAATAAAATTTTCTTTATTTTATTTTTTAAAAATAATGCCCCACACATTGAAACTTATTTTATTGTACGACTGGAACCACTAGACAACTTGTTGGTCGAAATCGCTAGATTTAAGAATCGAATGAATTGAATTTTAATGCCTTTAACCACAAATAAGTTAACTTTAGGGTATGATAAAGTTATTTATAATTGGGAATTTTTATAATTTGAAATTATTATAAACCAATGACCTCATCACCCCCGCAATTATTAGAATAACAAAAAATAAATAAATGAAAAAAGAACAAAATAAAACCGAAAGAGAAAAATATATACCTCTTTCTCTGGTAGCGATCGATCATGGAATAATCGTTATTCATATTCAATTTGAGAATTGAAGTAAACAATGAAACCGGATAATATTTAATTTTATTCGAGAATCAAAATTAGTAATGTAATTTAAATCGAAATCTAAATTTTTTGAGAAAATCCAAATATAAAGAATCGAAGATAGCAATAAACCTGATATCAAATCTTAATTTGATTTTGAGAAACAACTATTTTTTATTTAATTTATTAATTTTTTATAAACTTTAATTAATTACCATATTAACGTTAATTGATTGTAAAGGTTAACAATTATTGAACTGATTTCAGTTGATGATGATGACGAAAAGGATTATGATGAGATATTCGGGTCTAATATATAATATAGACACAAACAATTTATGGATTCTTATTTGAAACTTGTAATTCCAAGAAAGGATTAAACTTTCTGATATTGATTCGCATCAGTTTAAAGACATTCTTTCTACCGATTATATGGCTAAAAAGTTATTAAACATCGATAAAAATCAATACTTCCGCAGTATGCCTAATTGTAATAAGTTATACGATGCTACATCAATAATTCCAACCAATCCAAATGATAATGAAAATTCAGGATTTAAATGTACCTATATTGAATTTCCCCATGAGTCAGAGTTACTCGCAAAGGTCATGGATATATCTGGCATTTTAAAGAGATATATCTTTGATAAATTGTGGACATTTGAGTCTTTAAAGATTCTAAGACTAAATTTTTTAAAAAAAAGTATTAACCGAGTGTAACTTGCATTATGTCAGGTTTTTATGATGTCAAGATATAGAAGGATTTCTTTCACGTGCGGATGCATCAAACTCATCAGCTGAAACACATTAATTAATTTGAATTAGTTCCAGCCATTTGATTCATTTTTAATATATATAAATATACAGAAATGTAATCGAAAATTTTTTTAGATAAAAATAATTTATATGATTCTTTTTTATCTTTATTGAAGAAATTTGCTATTTATCCCTTGCCTTGTGCTCCCTTCCACAATGAAGGTTCGAATATTATTACTTAAAAGGATATATCAAATATAAATCTAGTCTGCCAAATGTGTTTTACAACTTTTAAGAAATACCTTTTATTTTACGATTCAACAAATTTGTATAACTTAAATTTAGGTTTCCTGAAATATAATTGAATATTAAGATCTAAAGTTATTTTTCAAAAATTTCTTTAAACTAGTTTCGATTTAAATATGAATATTATTTATTTTATTTATTAAAATAAAAATACTAATAAAGTATATTATTAATTTTTTAATAATATAAATCTAAAAAGATAAACTATTAAATATTATTAAATATACATTATTAAAAATATAATTTAAAGAATAGAACGAATAAAGAGAACGTGATTAAAATCATGAAAATTTTAACAGTTAATATTTATAAAGACGAACCAAATAAAAACCTTTGCAATACAAATACTTTTTGTTATTTTCTTTAAATTTTCAAAGTTTAATGAATACTTAAAAAGGATTATTTAACATTAGTATGGGAGTTATTAGAATAGTTATTATAATATTGAGTCTTTTAAAGATTTAGGAAATATATCCATTAAGGAATCGGGAACATTTGGTAAGCTATTTATTGTATTACAGTTAAGATAAATTAAGGAGTTGGGTAATGTTGGTAGGATAGTTATTTGGGTATTATGACACCGGAGTTTTATTAAGGAGTTGGGTAAGGTTGGTAGGATAGTTATCGGAGTATGAGAGCAATTAAGCTCCATTAAGGAGTTGGGTAAGGTTGGTAAGACAGTTATTGGAGTATTATAGCAAACAAGTTGCGTTAAGGAGGTGGGTAAAGTTGGTAGGATAGTTATTGGAGTATCAGAGCAATAAAGTATTGTTAAGGAATTGGGTAAGGTTGGTAGGACAGTTATTTTAGTATCATTGCAATAGAGTTTTATTAAGGAGTTTGGTAACGTTGGTAGGATGGTTATTGGAGTATTATGGCAATCAAGTTCTGTCAAGGACTTGGGTAAAGTTGGTAGGATAGTTATATGAGTAAAAGGGCAGTCAAGTACTATTAGGGAGTTGGGTAATGTTGGTAAGCTATTTAAATGAGATTTATAGCAATTGAGTTTCATTAAAGAGTTGGGTAAGGTTGGTAGGATAGTTATCGGAGTATCAGAGCAGTCAAGTTCAGTTAATTTTCGATATCTTTGTAACCCTCCTAAGGCGTTTAATATGTCATCCTTATTAGATTCTGTAATCCTTAAACTTTTGGTTATATCATCATAAATAATATCCGATACATCATTATCTAATCCTACTTTCATCTGATCAAAATGATGAACAAATTCGAAATTATTTGAAACATTATTATTCTTTTGATAATTAATTTGACCAAATCGAATAATTTGAGAATTTTCTCCTAATGAATTATTTAATTTAGAAACAGCTTCGAAGTTATTTGATTCATTATTATTCATTTTAATATTTTCTGTTATGTTCATCTTCGATACAATTGCATTTAATTTATCAACTACTTGATTCATTGATGGATGATTATCTGGCTCATTATCCCAGCACCCTGAAATTAGTTAAAAATTTAATAATCATTATATATTCTTATAAATAATTTTATAATCAAATATTTACCAGTGTAGATATTCACATAATCATCAGGAGTGTCGGGAATGGTCCTTTCTCTAAGTCCTCCCAAAATTTCGATAGCTAAGCTTACGTCGTATTCTTCATCATTAATATAAAAAGGAGGTCGACCGCTCGATATCTCCCAAATGAGAACTCCAACACTATAAACGTCGCTTTTTTCGTTTAGTTTGAATTGTGGTGATTTATTGTCATTTATTTGTCTGCAAAAAAATTTTGGGTCAACATAAGGAATTACTCCAAAAGTTTTTGTTGTTGTTGTTGCTTCAATTCTTTTCGATAATCCAAAGTCGGCTAGTTTAATAACACCTTGATGAATTAATACATTGCCGGAATGCTATTATAAACGTATAAAAAAAATGTGTTAATTATATAAACAATAATATTCGGAAAAAAATATAGAATGTAAGATTACCAAATCACGATGCACAATTCCTTCGTTATGTAAACACAATACAGCACAAGACAACTGAAATGCCAAGTTGTATTTATCTCCCCAAGCAAGTTTATCAAAATTTTCCTTCAAATAGTTTTTAAGTGCACCACCATCAGCATATTCCATTACTAACCAATAGTTTTTTAATTGATCATTTAAATCTAATTTTTTTTTAAAAAAAAAATTATAAATAAATTAAAAATTATATGCAAAGTTAAAATACAAATATATATGTCCGCATTATTTAAATTTTTGTACCTTGGTTTGATGTAATTCCCAAAAATCGGATGATATTGCTATGAAAATCAACTTCAAGTTGAAGTTCAAGCTAAATTATTAGAATACAAATATTACAAAAGATTTTATATTAATAGACCGAAATAATCGAAGTGAACAGAAATATAATTTTTTATTTTGTACTTACCTCATGAATAATTTTTTTGACGGTATCATTACTAATGTTATGAAATGATTTTAAAGCGAAATGTTGGTTTGAACTTTTCCAACTTGCACGATAGACTTTCCCAAAGCCGCCTGTACCAATTTCTTGAAAATTGTTAAATTGTTTAAATTCATAATATTTGATATTTTTTCTTGAGATATATTCTTCAACAGACTCATTAGGATTAATGGTAGTTTGCATTTTGATTAATTAAATTTTAAATTTAGCAAATGAATTACTGTATATATTCTTGGAGAAAAGGAAAAAATGCGCTTGGTAAATCATTTGATCATGCTTGCACTATTGTAAATAAAATTTCTAAGCCACAGGTCATGTGTATTCGAGATCGTCTCGTCTTTTTAAGTTTAAAAGATTTAAAAGTAAAATGATTTTATTAGAATAGAAAACAAATAGCTGGTGTATCGTAATACTTGTAACACGAATATCATTTTTTATAAGGATTATTAAAGGTTCTCGTGAAGTTTCAAAGATCATCAAAACGCAAAATATACTCTTTTTTGGTTGGATCTGCATACGCAATCTTAGATTCTACTAGATTATGATCATCAACTGGCTTATGAGTATAAGATAGAGTTGGATTTATGACATCCCTGCGAAAAAATGGCATTTATATGCTTTTTTTTTATTTTTATTTTTTATGTTTAATAACGATAAAAAAAAATAATCTATTTTACCATCATGGCGAAGGCGAAATGACGGGTCGCCTTTTGCTTGTACTTTTTATCAAGTTTTTTTTTTTTACTATGGCGAAGACGAAAAGTCAGGTTACCGCTTTGTTATTTTTTTATTTATAAAGTTTTTTTATTTTTGTCTTTAAATTTAAGAAATATATATATATATTGAGTTAAAAATATACATTTTATTCCACCACTATATTTCTTTACCTTTAACTTTTTTTTAATACTTTCTTTATCATGCCCCGCGAAAATAACCACAATTGCTTAAATTGCTTATGTTCATGAATCAACGCCTTACTCAAGATTTTACAGTTACTTAATTCATTTTTTTCCTTTCCTTTCGATTGTAAAAGGTTACGTAATGTTCGAATCTTTGAATAAAATCATATACAATTCATTCCAGATTTAAAAAAGCTGTGCTCATAATAATGTACAAAGAAAAGTTTATTACATAACTTATTCATTCAATTCATTTAATTTTTTTTTTAAAAAAAATCAATCTCTTTCTTATAAAATCGATCTGTAAATATGAACGCGCGTAAGCAACAAAATGCTTTGTATTATATCATATCAAATCAAACCGAACTGATATATCATTTTATTGGATGAATGGTTGCGTTTACTACCTTCACCCTTGTATTCCGTGTACTGGTTAATATATAATTATGAATTATACATATAAATGATCAACAAAATTCAGTATTATCCGCAGTATGATATTTATAAAGAAAATAAACACAATAATTTTTTATTTAAGGTTAAAATTTTATCCTAAAATTTTTAAATATCAATTACGAATTTTGCAATCAGAAAGTTCGAAAAATTACATCTCGTAATACAAGAAATCCGTATTTTTAAAAATTATTTTTTTAAAAAAAAAAAATAGGACATGATTTACAAAACAGAAATGTATATCATAGTGAGTAGGACGAAGCATTATACATCCGTCAAATTACTTAGTTCAAATTCATCTGTTATTTGTGAAGAAATATCCCTTTTAATTCTCGCACAATTCTTTCATATACACTTACTAACACGAAAGAAACTCTATAAGGGGTATAACATCAATATCCAAACGGATAAAGTAGTGTCGTACATGTATATAGACCGTCGCACAAGACCATATTTTCGTCTTGTCCGACGTTAACGTATATGATGACGATAATGTACTTCGACTGCATTTAATGAGATACGAAACATCCTTCACGTGGTGAAAGTTCGGACTGAATTCAATTAAAAAGTAATGATATTTATCAAAGTCCAAGTGTATTGCGGCCAGACCTGTTTCATGCTGGGTTTATGTATGCAAATGAAAAGTCGTTTGATGACGTATCTAATTGGTAACGTTAATTAAAGCAAACAAGAATTCGTAGTAATTGTCTTTTATCACCCTTCGTTTTACACGTTTTACCAAAATATCAATATATATATATAAATAAATAGAGAATTATCTTTATGTTCATTGAGAAAGATATGTTCTTGTTGATCTAAGATGTATCAGTCGTTGAAATTTAAAATAAAGCCAACTTCATCCATATTTTTCATAGTCATCGGATTTAGGGAAAATCAATTCCGTTGAAAAAGTTGTTCTCGAATGTGCTGTGAGTCGCTTGCGATAGAGTTATTTGCGAGATTCTATTAAGAGTGTTATCGTTAATTGTCAAGCGAAATTCCGATAGCCGTCTTCGGTTTATATTGTTTACGCTATTTGATGTCTTTGATATGTTGATAAACGGTGATGCCAGATGCGAATTGTTGCTAGATTAATTATATATCGACCAAATACGTGTAATCGATTTGCTTCGTATTTTATATTTTGTGTCAATAAATCCACCGCCGTTAAGATTTGAATTCTACTACCGTTCCTTATTTGAACCGCAAGAAAACGTGCATTATTGTTATGAGGAGGAATAAAAATGTTGTTAAAATTTATGCGAATTAAAAATTGATTTAGCATTGAACTTATAGAACGTTGATGATACATTTTAGAAATTTTATTTTATTTTTATTTTATTTTCTATCGTAATGTCGTGAAGTCTTGGATTATTAAATGATTCATCATTATTATTAGGTAGTCTGTGAACAGAAAACTATACATTTATGGTTTAGTATTATTATTACGCATTAAGGAAATCCCTAAACAAGAAGGATGAGAGATTTATTTTATGCAATTTCCTCAAAATTTTATAATTATAAAAGGAAATGCTCTCGCAGTAAAATTAGTAAACCCCAACCAATTTTAAAGATAGATATATATTTTTTTTATACTGTTTTTAATTTCTCCAATACATAATGCAGCAAAAATAATGAAGCATATTTTAGAATTATTTATAGAGTATTGACTTTATGATGCAACTGAAAGTGAGAAGTAAATAATAACTTTAAATGATAAATATGTTGTTTTAATTCTACATTTTTCGACAGTTTTCTTTCCTTCCCTTTCTGGCTGCAAAGCGCCCCAACCAATTTGTGTCACACTCTCAAATATCATCATTTGATTTTTGAATTTAAAAGTCTATCATTCGATGATGAAATACAGTATATGAATTAGCATAAATTTCATTGTGTAAATATATGAAACATTTTTATATGCCCGCTGTTATTGCATTGCATATAGTGCATATGCATATTGCATGACATTTTTTTGAACAATTCATTAAATTAACTTATGTACAGATTCAATTGTACTTGCTGAGTTAATTAGATCTTTTGTTTTTTATTAAATAATAGTTCATTATTATGGAACAATTTATTAATACAATGGATTTTAAAATTTATTTAATTAAAAGGTCATATAAGACCATTAAATATAGGACCATTAAATTTAGCCGATATAAATTACAATGCAGTACTTAAAACAAATTTTTTTCGTTACGGAATATAATTCCGTTATTGAAATTTTATCTATATCTAAAATGTTAGTTATATTGAAAGTTTTATGGAATAATTAAAGTTATTTTTAGTGATCTATTTAAGCAGTAATTATTAAAAAAAAATGGAAAATGGATTTCCCCCAATCTCCGGGTCATGAGTCGTAGTAATCCGAAATTTATGTAATAAGCTTAACTAGTTTGTCACCGCTGCTTAATAATTACAGTATTCCATACCTTTTTAATATTCATTTACGATACCTAGTTGTTACGTTTGTAATGATATGTTATTAAATTTATGATATGGAAGCGTTGCCATTAAAATCACATTAAAGATAATTTGATTTACTATATCTCATAAACTCATTCATGACTTGATTTTACTGGAAAACGTTGACTTATGTTTTTACCTAATTAAGAACACCTACCGTTATTAAATCTGCTAAATTACCCTATTATTAATAAAAAAAAAAATAATAAAATCTAAATAATGTTGAAATCAGTAATAAATAAATCAATCACGCATGAATTCAAAAAAAATGAAACAATAGCTGTAATTCAAAGCTATTATATCTGAAAGTAAAAAAATCACCTATTAGGATAAAAAAAATAAAATAAAAGAATAAAGCAGTAAAAAATACAAATAAATTACACCACTATTTCTGATGGCCCATCTTTTGAAAAGATAAAAGTAAATAATAATAATAAAAATACTATAATTAAAAAAGGAAAATAGAATTGAATTAACTTACATTCATTATAGTGTGATATTTTGAATATTAAATTCATCTGATTATAATGGGTGGGTAAAATTCTCATCTGAGTAAAAAAGTTGATCATCTACCTGACCTGATAACTGTATATGAAATTTCAATAGAAGGTTATGAAATATTTCAATTATTTTTATATTATTCTATTGTAAAATCATAAAACTTATTACATATATAATGGCTTTTTTCTCATTTATCAAAAATTTTATTATACATATTGAAATAACCTTTATTTTGCTTTATTAATGATAGAGATTAAGTTAGATTAGTTTAACTTTAAGAGCAATTTAATAGTTAAATATAACTAAAAATAATTATTTACTGGAATATAGAATTAAATGTTATAATTCAATTTAGTAAAAAATATTATAATAATATATAATAATAAAATTTGTATTTGAAAAAGAATAAAATTAATGAAATAAATATAATTTTTATAATAAATATTATAAACTTACATGTTTCTAAAAAAATAAAAATGAATATTTTAATTAATTACAAAATATTATAATATAATTAATAATTGTAATATATATATTTTTTTTAATTAAAATAATAAATTAGAAAATTATAATAGATAATTATAAAATGTATAAAATTAGTTTATATATTCAATATTTATTATAAAAAAAAATAATATTTAAAAAATATAATATTTTATTAAATGATTTATTATTTATCTTTTTTAAATATATTTTTAAATAAAAATAAACAATTTATTATTTCTATTATATAATTTTATCATTACTTAATTATATTAAAAAAATTTTTTTTTATAAATAGATTTTCTTTTCCCAATACTAATATAAGTAAAAAGTTATTTTAATATTATAAATAGTAAAATTTGATTTAAAATTTATAAAATTAAATATAAAGGTAAAATTTTATAATTATAAAATTTTAAAATAAATTTCTGATTTCTTTAATTTAGATTTATCAGATAATATTTCTTTTATATTTAATATATTTTTTAATTTTTATAATAACATTTATTATATTTATTAAAAATATTTTTATAAATTTAATATATCAAATTACTAATTATAGTAAATTAATTAAATAAAGATAAAATATTTGATATTAACATTTTAATCCATCTAGAAATAGTTGAAACGATATTAAAATTAATAATTTTTGTATCAATAACCGCATAATTTTTAATATTCTAGAAAATAATATGTTTTCGGAGACTTCTATATCAGATCTATGTATGAAGTTAATGTTTTAATAGATTTTTTTATATGGAAGGATGTATTGTGAGAATTCTTTGGAGGATAAACAATAAAATCTGATCAAAGGAAGATATCGTTGCAAAGTATTTTCCATCGATTTAAATTTATCGTCATTCCAAGTAGCAGGTTGTGTTGTACTTTACGCAAGACCCATCTCAATACATTTCTCTAAACGTCAGCTTCTTTCATTTGCAAATCATCTCTTTTAATGATTGAAAAAAGTTTTTTCAGGAAGTAAAGTAAAACCAGGTGGTTCAAAGGTGTTTAAATATTAAATCTTTTGAAGTAGCATATAAATCATTAGAATGAAATCCTGTTCGATAAGTAAGCTTTAAAAGTAGTTTCATCCATTCGCACTTGTTATTAATTTCACTAGCAGCGGTTAAAACTTTAAAGATTACCGCCATATATCACAAAATAAAAAAATATACATTCAAGATATTATTACATTTTGTGTTAAATTATACTCCAAATGGTTTGAAAATTTTTCCGGAGAATATTTGGTAATCTTATATGTTTTTTATTCGAAGTCAAGGCTTGTCGTAAATACGGAGAACGGTAGCAGAATATATCCGATTATAGCATCAACTTTTTTTTTTTTTGTTGTAAATCTTTTCCATTATTATAGGGGCATTGATCTTACCAGTTTAGCGTTTCACAACTTCACAAAGGAATATTAGACTTGAACAAATATGTCCAATTGGGTATCATATGATGCTTGTGTAATTTTTTTCTTCAATCTTTTTTCTTTTTTATCGAATCCATTTATCATATTATGAATATGATTGACTTTGTTAAACGTCCTGGTCTAGGCAGAAAAGGTCGTGTTATAAACGTTAGGGCAAATTATATTGAAATTTCTTATCTGCCTTACACAAATATTTACCACTATGACGTTATAATTACACCGGAAGTTCCTCCTTCTTTAAATCGAAGAATTTATTGCGAGCTTGAAAGTTTACAAGCAGATGTTTTTGAACGTTCGAAACCTGTATTCGATGGCCGTAGAAATATTTTTACTGCTATCCCGTTACCTTTTGAAGCGGCTACTTTCGATATAACTCTTTCAATAGATATCACACCACTTGGTGAAAGACCTCCGTGCTCTTTTAATATCAAAGTTAGGAAGGTGGCTGTAATTAATATGGAAATTCTTCATAGATTTCTTGAAGGAAAATGCAGCAGTTCATCGATGAATATTTTGCCTGGTAAATATTTATTATTGTTATTTTATTATTTTTATCTTACTTTTCAATTAATCTATATGTAAATTAGGAATTATGGCACTTAATGTATTAATTCATTATAAACCGTCAATAATGCATGTAACACATAATGATGACGAAATTATTTATGCAAAATATAAAAGATCGTTTTACACAAATCAAATCTCACAACCTCTTTATGGTGGTGCAGAAGTTTGGCAAAGATATTATCAATCTATCAAGCCTACGTCCAAAAAATTGATGGTCAACATTGAAGTAAGCGGTACTGCTTTTTATGAAAATTGTAGTTTAATACAGATGGTTGTAAAATTACTCGTCAAACGACACCCTGATGATCTTAGAAGAGGAATTCCAGATAGAGATCGTGTGAAACTTGAAAGGGCTTTAAAAAATATAAAAATTCGAGTCACTCATCTTGGAAGTGCTTCCAAGCGATTGTTCAAGATCGTTAAACTAACCAATACTCCAGCTTCAGGTACTAAATTAGAAATTGATGGTAAATGTACCGACGTTGCTTCATATTTTCAAGTGACCTACAAAAAACCTTTACTCTACCCATTCCTTCCTTGCGTTATCGTCCGAAAAGACACATCTATACCATTAGAAGTATGTGAAGTAGTCAAGTTATGTAAAATATCAAAACATTATATATAAAAGCGATGATTTTATCACGTAAATTCATTAAAGTGATTTATTTAGGGACAACGTCATTTCCGTAAATTGAATGAAAGACAAACAGCGGATATGTTTAAATTGATTTGTCCACAACCTCAAGTCCGTGCAAATAAAATTTTGCAAGGATCAGAAATTCTCAATCATCAAGATAACGAGCGTTTGCGCCGATTTGGTATGCATATTTCTGATGAAATGGCCGTGGTTGTAGCCAGAATATTGCCGGCACCAAGATTACAATATCATCCCTCTTCTCGTGATGCTTCCTTCGTTCCAAAGGATGGCTCATGGAATATGCGCGATAAAAAAGTCGCTACCGGTGCAACACTTGGTTCTTGGGCTGTTGTTTCTTTCGGAAGATACGAATTGGAAGCAGTACAAAATTTCATTAGAGAATTAGTTAATACGTGTTTTGATATTGGAATGAATATTCCAAATAAGTCTCCAACTATCCAACAAGGTAATCCAATGGGAAATATTGAACAGATTTTGAGGCAAGCTTGGGTTAAGGCTGGAAACATGTCCAAATCACCACCTCAGTTAATTGTATGCGTTCTTCCGAACACTGGCGTACCATTGTATGCTGAAATTAAACGTGTAAGCGATACAGTAATTGGTGTTGCTACTCAATGTGTTCAATCCAAACATGTATATCAAGCAAAGAAACAGTATTGTGCTAATGTTTGTTTAAAAATGAATGTTAAACTTGGTGGCATGAATTCGTTCATCGAACCAAGCCTAGTACCATTTATTACAAAACGTCCAACTATGATAATGGGTGCAGATATTACTCATCCTGCTCCTGGCGGTGATAGTTCTCGTCCATCTATTGCTGCTCTATGCGCTTCAATGGATGCAAAAGCATCTCGTTATGCCACATCTATTCGCATTCAGGGAGGAATGGTTTTGATCATAGCAGACTTGATAGGTATGGTCAAGGAATTATTAAAAACCTTTTACCAGACCTGTGGAAGAAAACCAGAATGTATTTTGTTTTATCGAGATGGTATCTCAGATAGTCAATTTGAACAAGTCATAGATTTCGAGGTATCGGCAATAAAAGGTATATTTTTTTAAGTTTATTTTATTGCCAAAATTCACCTTATTTATATTTTCTTAAATATTCTTAGCCGCATGTTTAGCACTTGAATCGAATTATAAACCAACTATAACCTATATAGTTGTTCAAAAACGTCATCACACTCGCTTTTTTCCAATGAATAAGGAAGATTCAGATAGGACAGGAAATTGCCTTCCAGGCACAGTTGTTGAGTCAACAATAACGCATCCTTTCGAATTTGACTTTTACCTTACGAGTCATTCTAGCTCAGTAGGAACTTCACGCTCAACACATTATCATGTATTGTATGATGAAAACCAATTCACATCTGATTCACTTCAAACCTTATCATACAACTTGTGTTACACATTTGCGCGGTCTACACGTGCGGTTTCTATTGTCACACCAGTATACTATGCTCATTTAGCTTGCAATAGGGCTAGATTTCATTTTCGAGGCGAAAATTGGAGCGATATAGATTCCGAAACTGGTGGATCTGTATCAACGTACGGTATGGTAAAGCCTGAATTACAAAGTGTTATGTACTTTATATAAGAATTTACCACAACATATTATTATCATTATATGTAAAATATTAAAATAAAATTGTCACGTAACTTTTTATTGTAAACCTTACCATTAATTCTTAACTTATTTTGAATGAATACATTCCGTATTTTCCAAATCAAACATGACATTCTTATATAAATGATTGTAATATTTTAGTTAGTGCAGAAGTTATTGGTTTTTATCTTATTTTATTTCATAGAAAAATATGTAAATACAAGATTAACTGATTAACTGAAAAGGTCATCTCTTACTGAAAAAGAATTATTATATTCACATTAAAAATAATTCCGCGCTCTAATATGACGCTTAGCATAATTTTGCGATAAAAAAGCAAAAATCTAAAACTTTTTTATGGTATTAATAGACAGAAAATGATCATGTACCGCACCGCAATTTGTAAATTTTCTCCAGTATTATTTATTAATAGACGGAGAACATATTAAATTAGAATCAAATATAAAAGCTATATTTTTATAATAAGTGTAGGCAATTGACCTGATCATTTGACTATTTTGGTATGACCTTTAAATGACCTGGTCATTTAAGGTCATTTGTCATTTAACTCATTTACAGTATTGGCCAAATTCAATCTTAATATGAAGTTAAAGTTAGCCAAATTAGAATAAAAATATTAAGAAAAATTAAGATAGTCATATTAACCAAAATTATAAGATCACATGATATAATTACTTTAAATGACTAGGTCATTTGTCATTTGACTTCAAATGACTAGTCATTTATTAATCATTGCTATAGCTAAAAAATTTTTTAGCGTAATACTTGCTATATTGGATTATTAATTATAGAAAATTCAAATAAGGCAATTTTTTTTTCTTTTATAAATAAAAGTAACTAGAGTTATCAATATACAGGAAACTTTGTTCTTCCTGCTTAGTAGTATCAGCTATGGCAAATTCTGGAGTCAACTCAATCAGTCATAGATCTTTAATGTTGACTGATCAGTAACTGAGTCGTGAATGATAACTTATAGTATTAGTTTACGCTTATGCTATTTATTTATTTAAATATTTAGTATTAATTGAATATTTAATTTATAATATATTTTTTATTTATTTAAAAATATTTGGATAATATAATTTATAGTTGAGCCTTTAGTTCTTCAAGATATTTATATTTTTAATCATTGATTCATTTATAATAAAAACAGAAAAATGTAAAGATGCAAGATTTACTTAGCCAAATAGGAGCATCAGCTTATTGCAACATATAGGAGGCAGTTAGTAGAAAAGGGAAAATTCCAAAATTTTTGTTAATTTTTATTATTACGCTAAATTTGTGTATATGACCGAAATCAGCCAAGTGTTCAAATAATATTAATTTTGACCAAAATTTGGATTTCCTCCTTTCTACTGATCACCTCCCATTTGCTTAACTGGCTCAGAAAATTTTTTGGTCTAGACATAAAGAAATTTCTGGTAAAATTAGATCTTGTGCTTAAAAATAGTAACTACTTTAAATATTTCAACGGACTAATTCTTAGATTCATAATTTAAATCATTGCATAAATCTCCAAATTGTTATGATGATGGAGAAAAATCATCAATTGATGTCTATGTTGATTGGTTATAAACGTAAGGTTAGGCCAAATGATTTGTAACAATGTCAATATCTGGTGGGATGAATTATAGTAATGTCAATGTTGATGGTTTGCGTAGGAGGCGAATTAATTCTCTCTGATGGTGAATTTTGTAATTATGAGTGATATTTGAAGTTAGAAATAAAAAATAATTTAACGTCATTGTTTTATGAAATGGTGTTTATCAAGTGTCTGATTCATAACGACTTTATGTTCATAAAGTCGTCATTGATATGGGATTATCTAAAATATTAAGTAAAAAGACGTACAACTATAATCATCAAAGTACATTAAAAAATCCGCGTAATTGAAATTTGTATGCAAAAGATAATGCATTTAATTTTCAAAATACAAAAGAAAGAAAGAAAAATAACAATTTTATACCTTTACGTGTACATATGATGATAAATTATAACAGGTTGAGCTAGACTTTTGAAACTTGGCTGTAGCATAAAAGCATTGAGCATTGACTAAGAGAACATTTTTAGGATCGATTCATGCCCAATTGTTGGTCAAGCCTTATAACCGCTTAAATTTTTGTTATGCAGTAATACTATTACTTAACCTAAATGAAATAAATATATGTGAAAGTAAAGCAGCGCGAAACCTGCGTGATAAAAATAATAATAATAAAATAAAATAGGGAGGAGGATGGTAATAAAATTCTCTATCGTGCGTTTTAGGGAATTCTATTGTTTGCTAAAAAGGTGAAAATGTGTATCAGTAACAAAGGATAGAACAATGGTGTGATAATTTACAATTGCATTACGTCATTGGAATCACAAGTTTCAAATCATTGGACTAAATCGTCCAACATACATTACCTAACGATCAAAAACCACGTGTGTTTAGGAATACTGTTATAAATTATTCTTTATTTTCTACGGCTCTGGTATTTATTTGATGATGTAAAATTGTTTTACTTGTGCAAATGTGGATAAATGGTCAACTTTCCAATTTTTATATGGATATGGATTACAATAATCATGTCCACGGTTGAGAAACGAAATCAGGTCAATAATTATTCCCATATATTTCCTTTAAAACAAATTCTTTACTTAACTTGATTAGTCTACTTGCATAATGAAAATCGGCTTTCTGAGATTCAACATTATCGGTCAAAGTACTTCGAAACTAAGAATACTTCTTGAACTTTAGCATGACTAACTTGTTTTATAACGCATTGAAAAAAGTATAGGCTTAGCCGAGCGAATATTAATAACATCAAGTATTTATTCTTTATACTTATCTATGATTAATCTCATGGTTAATATCTATTACGAGATACCCACAAACCTGCCGCATTAAATAAAGTTTCTTATTTTATCATAATAAATGTTTTACTATATAATAAACTAAGGAATAAAAATATTTCTAACAAAGCTAAACAATCTTAATTTTAATCATCGTTTCCTTGCAAAATCTGCCAATAAAAAAAATATATGATTATAATAAATATAAAAACAAGCTGAAAGTCAAATTTGTATATTTGACTTGTAAAGAATAACATCACTCATTTTTCAATTATTTTCCTGAACCCGCACCGCAGTTCCTGGTAGTCCAACCTTTTACCTTATCCAAGTATTACGAATTATCAAAGATAATTATCCCTTCCTATTTCCACAAACAAAGTATTAAACTATTCTAAAACATTTTCGTTCGTTGTTCATTCAAAAACTTGGTACTTCTTTGTGTTCAGATCTCGAAATGTAGAAGGATCGATCATCTGATTTAAGGCAATCATCAGTATGTTTCAAAATATTGCAATTTAATGACATCTTCGTACCTTATTATAAAACCTTACCACCATAGTCCAATTGTTTTTCAGTGTACAGGTCCATGATCAGCAATTAAAACAAAATATAAGGATCATTTTCGAGTGCTTTCTTCTTATGTTGTCTTTGATAGATGCTCTCGGTACTTTCTCTCAATCCTAGCATTTGAAACACACTTGGTAAATTGCTTATCTCCTTAAAAATATATTTATAAGAATTTCTTTAAAAATAAGAAAGTGAACACCGTTGATATTATTTTCTTGATTATTTCGATATCATCATTCGTAGGTTTAAATTATCTCGGACTCTAAAGAGCCAACAATTTGCGAAGGTCCCATTTATTGATTTCCTTGCTTTAATTAAGACAAATTGGTTAACCAATTCTTTTTTGTTTGATTAGAATATGCACAGAAACGTATCTGAAACATGGCGAAGAATAATTCTGGAAGTGAAAATTAAACATATACATGTAAGTAAAAATGTAGTGAGTGCTAAAGGTTAAGGAAAAACATAATATGAGAGATTGTGATGTTCAAATATTTAATATTTGAGTTTTCATTTGTTTATTAATTTTTGTATTGTATTATGTTACACCAAGTAATTTGTTCATATTTTCGTAACAGTGTTCAATTATTCAGAATCACCCGATTTGAATAAACTCAATTAAACAAACTTTCTCAACATATAAATATTCCTCGTTCACCTTTTTTTCCATTTATCCATCTTTCTTCACCTATCTTCTCTAAATATATTATTTCTCACAACTATATTTTTTCTCCACTTCTCTTTCCACACATTTTTTTTTCTTTCTTCACTTGTCTTTACTACCTATCTAATATTTATTATATTTTATCTTCTTTTCTACTTGGTCTTTTTTTTCAACTAGTCTCAACCTATTTTTTTTACCTAACCTCTCGCGAAAATTCAATAGATGTCTAGTAAGTGTAAGAACTTACTTATATGTTTGTGTAGATTAGATTTTTGTCCAAATTAAGGGTGGAAGCTATGAACCTTGCTTGACTTTCTGTTGAGAAACTGATTTTCTAATCTTTATCGTTATCGTTATCGACTTCTTATTAATTTTCGTTATCGTTTCATTATCGTTATCGTCTTCTTCTTGTTAATTTTCATTATCGTAATGGTCTTTATCATCTTTTAGCACAATTATACTAATATTTTATTTTAAATTCAATTTTTATTGTATAAAAGATAAAAGTTGCATTTGTTGTGGAATAGATAATCAAAGCATTTACTTCTGTGCCAACATACAAAAGCTTAGCGCAGAATAAATCGAGGTTTGGTTAAGAACAATAAAATCTCCGCTATTTTACACGTTAATAAAGGAAAGGGAGGTATGTAAAATCAGATTGTTTATATCTTTGTGTTCTTTGATTAATTGAACTTTAATTTCAGGTATGGAGTCATATGAAGAAACTTGCAATTTTTTTCATAAAATGTAAAGTTTTCAGGACCATATGGTGCCTTTGCAATAGAAAGGGAGGAAACTGCCGGAAAAATCAAAAATGAGTTAATGCTAAATTTGAACAGCCTAAAAATCATATTGGCATATAAAAGTAAAATTAATTTTCCCGGCAGTTTCCCCCTTTCTATTGCAAAGGCCCCATATAATACAATCATAAAATTTTCGGCAGCTATAGAATTCCAAACCAAAAACCTATAGTCTATAAAGAGGTCAGTTTTTACTGTTTTATAATTTATCATAATTTCTTTTATTTATTAACTTCCTGTGTTTATTTTTATTCAACATTTTGATTATAATTCCTTTTACCTCAATCTTAACTTCAAGAGATAGTAAACAATCAATAGATGGTAAACAAATAAATATTTCACAGGAGGTAATGGACATAACATTTAATAAAAAGGTAATGTAATAGATGCTTATTTATTGATGATGATTTATTTCAATGATACTAATATAAATTTTTTTTATATGTCTGAAAATTAAAATTAAAAGACCGATGTTAAATGTTCTGAATTTAGAATCATTAAAAAAAATCATCAGTTTACAAGAAGAACTCCTTACGCAAAATAAATTATTGGAGTAAAAATTTTTACATAAAAATATCGAATATAACTTTTTTAATGTCTTTTTAAAGTTTAAGTATGCAGAAATTATTTTCTGAATTCTTTGATTTTTTAATTAATATTTACATTATACATCGTTTAACGCAGATTTAATAATGTTAATATCCTTTTAATCAAAGATTTTTAAAATCACGTTGTTACTTATACTTTAACATATATATATCATTTATTCATTTTTATTTTTTATTTGTTGCTAAAAAAACTAATAAGCTTCTGCTTTTTATTATACAATATACAATTATATTCAATTAATTATATTTGAAAAGTTGTATTAAAACAATATGAAGTATAATAAAATTAAAATACAATTAAAAAAAAAATAGATTACATTAAAGTTCGCAATGTACAATTTTAGGTTTGAATTATGGTAAATAAAGTATTGGAACATGTTCTTTAATAAAAGATCATAAAGTTCATCCAGAAAATTAGACAAATATAAATGTATATTTGTTCAAATTATAAATTATGGTGGCATTGTTTACACCATCGAATATGTTATTTTCGAAATTATACATAATACATGTTCATGACATAAAGGATTTTTGCCTTCAAAGCATCAAAACATTCATTAATATCGGACGTATTCTTCATATAAACAATTTTACAATCTTTGTAATTTAAACCCAACGCAGGTTCAGGTGGTGTGGAATATTCAATTTCGCATATTTAACGTGTGTTTTCAAGATTGGTATAGTTTAATTTTGAAGTCGGATTGAAATATTTTTCTTTATGTACTGTTCCATTTTCGAGATTCAAAATTTAAGATAAAAAAAATGGAAAAAATGGTTTTTTTATTTCAATCCCTTTTCAAAGTTCCCAATTGAAAATATTTTCCTTGTTTAGATAAGTTCAGAGTAGTGTAAAAATACCGTGTAAATTCATTTACAAGATGCGCAGCGGTAATTATTGCGAAGTATCTTAATTGATTGATAAAATACTTACATCTTTTTTATATAATATACTTATATTATTCCAACCAATGAAATAAATTTTTAAGTAAAATATCTTATTGATAATGATTTTGCAATTCTCGTAATGGATTTACCATGCTTTTTTATGTAATTCTTGTACACACTTGTTCAAAATTTTTTTCGTACTTTCGATTAATTTACCTGGGTGTCTTTGAAGACGGCCAAACAAGGTAAGGTTGCTAAGAAAATCAGGTTCAGAGAATTTTTTGAATCAAATTTAACTTAATTTAACATCATCAAAAACTGAAATGCAATAAAAATAAAATTTTAGTAAGTTCTCAGAACCTGATTTTCCTAGCAACCTTCCCATATATACTGTAAGTCTAAAGACAATTAAAACATTTATGCAAAAAATTATAAATTATGATAGTTTAAAAGGATACTATTAAGACTAGAATAACAGAATCAATCTTCGTATATTTAAAAAATGAACCATTAGAACCATTAAAGTTAAAAAGGAAAAAAAATTCAGAAAATCAGAGATTGTTACCGACTAAAATCGTCGTCGGAGATTTTAACGGAATTTAAGTTTTATAATTTGTCTATTGCAGTCTCTTCCCGAATTCTTCGGCTAAATAGATCGTTCGAGAATTTATAAATCACATCTGTTTCTATGTACTGTATATAAAGCAGTGTTGACATTTGAACATTTTGCCATTGGCCGTTTGGCTGTGACCACATTCAAATATGTATTATTTTTGAAGATCACTACATTTTTATTTTTTTTTTTTGAATGATAAATCACAGAATTCTTCGGTAAGGGGCGCAGCTAATTTATGTAATTCCACACTATCATGATAAAATTTCCCACATCCCATCCAACAACAATACTACATTATTATAGTCTCGTGTAACGCCAATGTTTACGGCAATAATAATAAATAACGTAATTTTAGTTTTTCCGGAAATTGTTGATCAGTATTCTTTTTTAGTTTTTGTTTTATTAAAATCAAAATATTGGTAAAGGAGAAACGGTAATGAATATTTAATAATCTTAAATCCAATAATAATATAAAAAACATACATATTATTTCCGGTACATTAAACTTATTTTTTAATACCTAAATATTCTTGCGACATTGGCAACAAAAAAATATTCATCACTCATGGAGGGAAGAAAACAAATAAACATCGGAAATGAATTACCAGGGCATACTTTTCACTTTCCATTCGAATTCAACGATACAGACAGACTTGGACCGTGGGATATTTTGCTCAGTGAAGGCACAATCAGGGATTTACAGGACATGTTGTTCAAAGAAGACGCCAATGACATGAATTTAGAGTCACCACTTACAATTGAAAAGGTTATGAAAAAACTAAGGCAGATATCATCTGGGGCGTGGAAAAAGTACGGGCTCCAACGTAAGGTGTCATCTCTCATGATACCTATCTATGAAGTCGACCTCCCCAACAGCGATCTGAAGATTCTCTGGCAGATTGACTATGGGTTCTCTATCCGTAGTCATTCGTCTACGCAACATGTAAAGGTTTGGACCATTACGGCATGCCAAGAAAAGTTAATCACAACATTAAAAACCCTCGAAAGAGTTCATAAAGTCTATACTTCTGAGCAGATTTGTCGGTGTATAATCCAAAATTTGAGCAATGACAATATCGTTTTACCGGGATGCTTTGGAGATATAGAGAGAACAAGGTTCATTGACGATAAGTTGGACATTGACGATAAGTTGGACACTGACGAAGATTTGGACGTTGACGAAGAATTGAACTCTGACGAAGAATTGAACTCTGAAGAAGAGTTGAACGATAAGGAGAGGAGACTATTAGAAGTCCATAAAATGCTTGTTACAAATAAATTTTTTCCTATATCAAGGGTAAAGTATCTCGTCATTATATATTTAGAATTTCTGAGAATAAATCTCTTAAATAAATAATATTTCTCGCAGAAATTATTCAAGTCACTAATCATGAGTGGCTCTGACTTCGCCTTTCAAGTATCTAAGAACGAGTACGAAATAATTAACAATCCTACGTCGGCGATTGTTTTCGGTTGATCTGGTTAGTAAACAATTAATAATTAGAAATAAAATATAATGGCGTCAAAGATACTGTAGAAAGTTAAGATAATCGATCTTATCGGCAATCAAAATTAAAAAATTTTTTAATGATCAGTAAAATGACGTTCATTAAATTTGAAAAAGGAAATATGGTTCTTTTGAAACATATGATTGATTTTAAATTTTTATTCAATATTTAGGGACCGGAAAGACCACGTGCATCGTGTTTAGACAGCTGACTTCATACCTGACTAGCTACATTCATAACAATGACGAGGATTTCTTCAAAAGACAAATATTTATTACGGCGAACCCCTTTCTACGCTCAAAGATAAAGAAATACTTCAATCAACTACAAAACTCTGCAATCCTTGCTGGAAAAAAGATATCGAAGGCTGATTTTATTGAATGGAAAAGATCATACGACAATAAGGCACTAATTAACAATACTTTACATGAAGAGGACGATGATCTTACAAGAGTTACTCCTTTCCGTCTGCTAACCGACCAGGATTTCCCATTATTCCTCACCTATGAAGAGTTTTCAAAAATGCTTCAGGAAACCTACGGTATTGACATTCAGAAGTTGACTACAAAACAAAAACAAAAGTTCGATGCGGATGACAATAATCAGGAGGAATACCGACCTAGGTATTCCTTTAAAAACATGTCAAACGCTTCATGGGCTCATTTTGTTGACTATGATCTGTTTGAAGCAAAGTATTGGCCTCGTTTTAGTGATCGTTATAAAAAAAAGCTGGATTGCGAACTAGTATATGCTGAGTTCTCCATTATCAAGGTATGCAACGTCACAAATCCCTACGCCTATAAATTTCTATTTAACGTTTAGGTTTTCAAATATAATCTAAAGGGCATGAATATTGAAGCGGAATGCCTATCAAGAGAAGAATACCGTTCCATTAGTACCAGAAAATATCCAGCATACTGTCACAACCGTGACGAAATTTATGATTTATTTGAGCGATATAAAAAGATGAAAGCGGGAAATTTTGACTTTGATGCGGTTGATCGGTAAGAATTCATGATTTGTTTTTTAGATTTGAATAAGTAATCATACGTTTTAAAATTCTTTTTCGTAGGACACTAGCCATATTACGTGCAACCAAAACGAGAACGTTTGATGGCCCGCACATTCATGAATTGTACATTGACGAATGTCAGGATCATCACATTGTAGATTACGAGCTCATTTTCAAACTTTTCGACCGTGCTGACAGCATTTTTATGGCCGGTGATGTGGCGCAATGTATTGCCCGGGGGTCTTCATTTCGATTCCAAGGTAAGCAATGATTTTTTTTTTAAGAATAAATTATTACTACGTCTCTCTACTTCTAATTTCCAATTTTAATAAAATAGACTTATACGCATTAATGTACCAACGAAATATCGGCCGAGTTCAAACCGATAACAACTTGTACAATCCCTTAAAACCAAAACAGTTTGAATTAAACGTTAACTACCGATCTCACAACGGGATTCTTCGACTTGCTTCATCTGTAATCCAACTTATCCAGCACTTCTTTCCCGATTCTATTGACAAACTGTCACCAGAATACGGCGAGATTGACGGTCCCCAACCTCTCGTTTTCGAGGGTTATCAGGCAAACACTTTGTTCACTACCGACATTTCTGATAAAAATATGAAAAAAAAGGATGAGGATACATATATTGAATTTGGAGCTAAAAAACGTGTGGTAGGCAATATCAGTGATATCGGATTGGTATTGACCGTGTTCGAGGCAAAAGGTTTGGAGTTTAATGACGTATTATTGTATGATTTCTTTTCTGACTCGCCTGCCCGATCAAATGTATGTGATTTTTATTTTCTTACTTTGTTTGAAGAATGATATTACCATTATTGAAATTATGTATTTTTGAATCATTTATAGTGGCGAGTAATACTCTCAGTTTTGGATGACTATTCTGAGGGAATTCGGACCTTCTCGCATGAGAAGCATTATATCCTTTCTTCGGAACTAAAGCATCTTTATGTCGCAGTAACAAGAGCAAGAGAGCGTCTTTGGATTTTTGATGAAGATCCTGAGTTTAGCGAGCCAATCAGAAAGTACTGGAAATGTAAGAAGCTAGTCAAAGTAGCAAAAAATAACATTTCTACTTTGCTTAGAATGAGTAGTATATTCGAATGGAACGAAGCAGGAAAATCGTTTTTTGAGCAACAAAAATATGAACAGGTAAGTTCATTTCAATAAGTTTAGTGCTATGCAACAATGAATCGAGTTTACTAAATTTGGAATTTCCATAGGCAGTTTTCTGCTTCAAAAAGAGCAAAAACGAAGAGAACTTAAAGTTAGCCCGTGCGTATCTTCGTCGAAAGGAAGCCAGAATTTCCTTCGTATCCGGTTCTGATGAAAAAACAGTAAAGTCAAAATTCATTTCCGCCGCTCAAGCCTTTAAAAAATGTTCTCGATTGTCACAAGCAGCTTCTTGCTATGAGGTATCACATCATACAATTATATTTTTCTTGAAACTCCAAAATGATGCTTGCAACTCTACAAAACTTTCAGAACATAGATATGTATTATGAGGCTGGAGATTGTTACGTAAAATCAAATATGTTCGAGACTGCTGCGCATTGTTATTTTAAGGCCAAGATGTGGAACGTAGCAGGTGTGTATTTTGAAAAGGTAAAAAAGTATGATGATGCAGCTATTTCCTATAAAAATGGCAGCCTTTATGAAAAGGTAACAAACTTGATTCAACGGTAAGGTTAATTTTAAACATCCTGAATTTATTGCTGCAGAAATTAAAAGAATTATTGTAACGTTCGATTAAATTACTATTTATTGATCAGGCATAGAGAAAACATCAATGATGAAACGATTCGTCTTCTAAACACCCATTTTCGTAAAGAAGCAGAAAAACTTCGTTTAGACGATAAGTTCGAAGAAGCTGCCAACATGCTTATGCGTTCGATTGACGTCGAAGAGGATAGAATTGATGCGCTACAGTGTTTATTGCACCAATGCAGAGTTCATGTACTGAAAAAAATAATTGATCTTAAAAGTATAAGTTTGCTAAAGGAATTGCGTGGGCTCCATTCAAAGGCAAACGAGATTGTTTTGAAAGTTAAATCTAAATCTGAATATTGGAAGAGTCTGTCGGAAGAATTTCAGTTATATTCTTTTTATTTGGATGAAAAACTCAATAAAGTCCATGAGTGCATAAAATTTTTCAGGAATCGTGAAGAGCTTGTCGCCGAGTTTTTTGCGATAGTCATGTGGCTTCAGATTCCTTCGCCATCAGATATAAATACCAAGTATTGTGATGAACGATTACAATTCCTGCTGAGACTGTGTAAAATGTCCTTTTCTTTTATTGCCCCACAAAAAAACGAAGATATTGCAAAATTTTCTAAAGTTTTTGAAGATATTTGTTTTGTAAGCAGAGTAAGGAACCCTCAGAAACGAAAAATTTCCTCTTCCAACCCTCTTTATTATTGTATGGACAACAAAAATAACGAAGATGATGAAATTACGAACTGTTGGAATGTTTATGACGTAGATGTAATGCATCAGAAAATGTCGCAGTTTCTTACTTTGTATATATACGAGCTAATTTCGAAAGCTGATCAGGATGGTAGAAATAATCCGAACATAGTTTCAAGAATCTGCTTTAATTTTGCATCATCGAATAATTGCCTAAATCAAAATTGTCGAATGCATCACATAATTCCAACTCCATTACTTCTGTTCCAGCGTTTGAAACTTGCGAGACTCCAATATACAGTCGTGCAGCAGTTGGATGTATTACACCGTTATGGACTTCATAGAGACGAGAAAAGTAAAGATAGTTCACAAAACTGGTGGGCTGAAACTCTGGTTAAATGTCATATGTGTTATCAATCACCGCAAACAAGCTGTCCAGAGGTTACTCGCATGGTTCTCGCCAAACTTCCTGTTCACATCCGTGATGGTCTTATCAATCACGTTTACAAGACATGGTTATTGAATGAGTCCAAGAATGACTTTAAGGTTATGTTAAAACACATGTTTATTATTCAGCAGCTGCAGGACAAAAAGATCATTGATGAATTTTATCAGGAAATGTCGAAAACAAAAATTCTTTTACACCCTAACTGCCTGCCTGTAGGTTTTGAATATTATTGTGGAAACTATCAAATGATTCCAGTTGGAAGGCACCTCGCGCTATTTTTCTCATTTCTTCACAAAAATAAAGTGATCTCCGCGATCACAAGCTCAGGAGCGTTTATTAATTATGCTATAAAAAATATTGAAAAGGTCAATCTGTCTTCATCTGATGCTCTTGGTGAACTTGCATCTCTCATGGAATTTACAACATCTTTGATTTTTGCAGTTGGTGAAGAACATTGCGATTTTTGTCTTCCTCGATCTTATATAATAAATTATTTTGATGTATTTACCTTGAATCCTCTCATTCCGGGACGATATACTTATAGCAGAAACAATTATTTATCCGCGATCAATAATTCCCTTGATCAAGTTCAACAACTTCTCGACTTGCTTTTTTGCAAGGAAGAGATTTACTTGCCGATTATCCTTCGGTTGATACGGCTTCTGGTTCTTATCAGACTAAATGAAACCAATTTTACGCAGAAGATTCTTATTATTTTCAAACACATTTATAGTAAAAACAAAATCATTTCTATAAAAATCAAGGAATACCTAGAAGAGAATGATTTGATACGTCTTGTGACCGTTCTGCAAAATGAGCTCCGGGAGATGCGCTGTGACTCCATGGTTATCGTTCGTTACCAAATTAATAGAATATCGAAATTTGCTTACTTTGAAACATATGGTTTCAAAACCCTTACATACAATTCTATTGGGAAATTTCGCTCTTCCCTTCGAAAAATCATATCATCCGCTACCGGAATCCCAGTTGATCAACTAGCCGTCACTTGAAGACTTTACTATTTTATTAATATCATTACACCTTCATGAATTTGAACATTATTCTTGAAGGTTTTCAACATTTTATTTTATTTTTTTTATATATACATAAATATAATTTATTTACAAAATTACTATCATATAAAATTAAAAACAGTCAATTTTTCAATTTTGTGTAGGTGTATATATAATAAATTATAAACGACGACAAATGGGTATTGTTTATTAAATGGTCTCATTATTTAAATCTTACAGTTTTTAAAATCTATTATCATCAGCAAAAAAGTAAATAAAATAAAAATTATTCTCATTTTGTGGCCTAGTTCTACATTTTGATCCCCTGTGTATCGTCGGAAGCATCAACATCAACGACGCAACATCAATTCCTTATGACACGAGGTATTACATAGAGAAAACTAACCTCTCTTGAAACTATGAACAAAATCGATCATATTTATTGGGAGTTTAATCCAGTTACACATTTCTAATTATCATTGTATGGAATTAACATTGTATGTAACAAATGATTATGACATTTAGACAAACAGAATGAATTTACATAACAATATACGCTGATTTATCTCCAAACGAAGAAAAAATTAGAGAATTCGATATTAATTTATATTATGACGTTTTCTTTAAAATCTAAGAATAAAAAGAGTGAAATTGCAAGCAACCATTTTTGTATTTTAAAATCAAAATTTTCAGAATGAGACATCTGGAAATAATGAAATAGATAATTTAATAAAGTAAATGTCGAATAATTGAGTGGATGCCACATAATAATTTACGAAATATTAATTGCGTATCTAACTAAAGGTGGATGCTCTGAAATTTATACAGGGATTGGTTTGATGGAGGTTATGATGAATGGGATTCTATCAATACGACTTTGAGACAAAATAGTAAGCTTTAATAGATTAGAAAATGTCGAGATTTCTTATAAAAAGCTTGTTTGAAGAGGTATGTGGATTTAAAATCAATTGACATTTTATCAAAAAAAAAGAAAAGAAAATATCGATATTAATCAATTGACTTCTCATTTAATAAGTTGAATTTCAATTAAGAACTTGTGGAATTTCTCAAGATTCACAAAATAAAGATTATTTTCTTGTATTTAACAAAATATTTACAACAAATCATAATCAACTTAACGGAAACAAAGAACCTACAAAAGTGTATGCATGATGGAGCAGTTTTATTCCTTGTTAAGCCAGAGCGCTATATTTCTGAAATAATAAAACAGCGGAAAAGAAAGGGGCAGGTGATCGATTAATTCGGCTTTCGTAGAATCGATAGTTTCTATATTTGAATCCCATCGTATTCATTAATCAAGACTGTGATAAAAGAAGTAAATGGAATATTCACCGAAATACTTTATTAAAAGTGTCAACGACATAGATGCGAGAAAAAATATCTGTTCTATTATCATAGAAAGCTGATATTTTATTATTAGATTATATAGTTTTGATATATTTAGTTGACTGACCACCCCAACGAAACGTATGATCTTGAATAATGTGGATCCTTATTTTATCTTAAAAAAAAACCCCAGAAAGAAAATTACCTCTAAAGCTTCTTAAGAAAATCTCCTCTTTGAGTATTATTTAAATCATTAAAAATAATATGAAATCACCACTCCGAAACTTCTTTAGATATATTTTTTAAAACTTTAACCTCTGAACTTTCGATATATTTTAAAATCATCAGGGTGTTTATATTAGTAGACTGAAATTACATTGACAAAGGC
Organism: Funneliformis geosporum; assembly: GCA_946474995.1. Taxonomy (NCBI): domain Eukaryota; kingdom Fungi; phylum Glomeromycota; class Glomeromycetes; order Glomerales; family Glomeraceae; genus Funneliformis; species Funneliformis geosporum. The sequence continues at coordinate 34,091 of CAMKVN010000187.1, forward strand.
TACAATACATATACAAACATCCCTTTTAATAAAAATGATAGTTTACTGAAAGTGTCTATATAACGTGAAAACATGACAATATAAAATTAAAAAAATATTCTGATTTGTATTTCTAAAATTTCAAAATAATTTAAATATAAGAGATAAAATAAAATTTATTATTAGCTCATTTGTTTAAATAATTATTTGAGGTTACCTTAGCAAGCCTCACAGTATTAATGTGACGAAATTTTTTATCGCATGGAATAAAATCACATATTTCATCATGCAATATAAATTTGGTTAATAAACAATGTTGAATTAGTAATGGTAACAGTTTGACATGTTACATATAAAAAAATGTAATATGTGAGATGTCTTAGGTTCGATGCTTGCTGTTTCTTTCCAAAAAACAAATTTACATTTCCTATAATACCTTATTTTTTACCAACAAAATTTTAATAACTCTTGCAATTTTGCAGTTTTACTGATTTTAATTTAGACTTGTTTCGAGTCTATTTATTGTATAATTCAAATAACTGTCACTAACAACCAAACAATAGTAGTAATTAAAAAAAATAAAATGTTACCTTTATAAACTTTATAAAATAAAATTAGTCATATTATAATCTAATTAATTATGTACATAACGGAGCCTCATAATATACCCCACTTTTGTTAAATGGAGTATTTCTGATCATATAAGTAGGTTGCTTAACAAATTCATAAATTTATTAAAAATTGCATCTCTTTGGTTTCTTTTGGTTTTCATTTGATGGTTAAGGACTTTATTTGATCTAATTCCTTTTTTTTTATTCCCAAGGTTTTTTCACCGATTATTTTATTTGAAACTAAATATATAATTAAACCTTTTATTACTTCTAGTAGTTGATTATATGGGAGATGTGCTATTAAAAATGGGTTACGGAAACCTTTCGCTATGAATTTAGTATAGTTTAGTATTTTATCAACGTATGGAAATTTAATATTACTAAAAGTAGGTAAATTAAATTAATTAATTTTTTACAAAAATTGCAAATAATAACAAATTGAGCTTTAAAAACTTTCTTGGTGTTCAAAGTAAACTTGTAGAGCAGACAAAATACTATCTATGATAATAAATTTAAGCTAGGAAATAAATATACAAAAACTTATCGATTAATATAGTTGATTTTCTTAACTCATATATTGTAGGAAAAATATGCTAAAAATTTGAACGTACAGGTACTAGGGTTATTTCATATTTGGCATCCTACACAATTGAAAAATTGTAATGTTTTTTTTGATACAAAATACTATACAAAAAATGTATGAGATTTTTTTCAGTGTTTTAACAAAAAATGAGATTTTTGATTCATATTATAATATATTAAATGAACTTATTTGATTAAATTTTTAAAGGCTATTAACTTATTAATAAAGAAAGTAATTAGGCTGGCAAAAATTCTTATAAATTTTGTATAATATCAATCATAAAATTTAAAATTAAAATTTAAAAATGATCGACATACATTGTATATTAAAATTAAATTTAATAGTTTATAGTTTCAAATTTTTTAAAAAATTTGAATTTTTATATATATAAACATTTTATTTATAAGAGGGTTTGAGATATGAATACTTTTCAGAAAATATTTTTTATTATAAATACAACTAATACTGCAGGGTTCGTAGGATTTTTATCTCAAAATTTGCCAAAACAATAAACTAGTAGATGATCATTATACCTATTTCATCAAATAATATAGGAATTAAATCTAGTCTCTGATTCTAGTGATATGTTGATTAGTCAATGCTGTAGTGTGTAATACAATTTATTATTACTAATGATCTATTGTTTTTTTTTTTTTTTTTAAAAAAAAAATGTTTTAGTTAAAATATATTAAATAATTTATAAATGAAAATTTATAAAGAAAGAATATAAAAAAATAAAATAATAAAATAAAATAAAAGTAAAAATAATAATAAAAATAAAAATAAATATAAATATAAAATAATAATAAATAAAATAATAATAATAAATATTAAAGTTCAAAATAATAAATATCTTCATATGAATTATCTATATATTGTTTAATTTTTTATGCAAATATTTTCTTCTTTAACTTGACATTATTATTACTTCTAAAATATTTAATTGCTCATATATATTAAAATCCTTATTATTTAAAAGATTAAAAAAAACTTCATCACCACCAAATTTTTTGAATAATAATCTTTTTCTAAATCTTGAGATAATTTATTAAAATAAAAGTAATAGTAATTTTTATATAAAAGTAATTTATAAAATTTTGTAAAAATTATCCTTAAAAATCTTATTATTTCTATTCATTTCTATCATTATATTTTTATTTCTAAAAGTTTTTTTATTTTTTCAAAAAATAAATCACAAATATATTTTATTATTATACATTAAATTAAAATTTGCGTCAAAAAAAATATTAAAAAAATTTGTGTCAGATGATAATTGATATAAATTAGGTAACAACTAATATATCTCATATTTTGATTAACAGATTATATACGTTGTTACGTTCGATTTGTAACTCAAATAAAATTCTCAAAATAAATAATGCTAAGACTAAACTCAGGGAATCACAACGAAGATTCTTAGTAAACGTCAAAGATTATTCTCAATTAAACACGAGTAACTTCTGGATATTTCAGAGATTACGTTTC